>JBCEWC010008595.1:0-19764 GCA_038996855.1 Solanum aculeatissimum | reverse complement strand
ATGATGTGTGTAATGATGCTATGATGGCTTGATCGAGGGTCTTCGGGTCCTCTTTTGCCATGTCACATCTAGGCCCCTATCTCGGTCGTGACAAAATCATACCTCTTAGGCCATCAACATTTGAAACACATTACCAGCCTTTGTAACAAAGTACACCATTTCCCCCTTATGAAAAGACCTTTACGTTTTTTAGCAATCAATTTCTTCAACTTAACTAATGTCGGATCCAAGTCTTATTTTTCTTTATCATCCACTACCATTGATGATTTGGGCCCATTTGCAAATGATGCAACCCTCATTTGAACCAACCAAACTTACTCCCAAATATTCCAAATAGTGCACATCCTTCACCAACTCCTTCTTCTCCTTATCAATATGAGCCTCACTATGCATAAACAACCTACTTAGTGCATCATCCAAAACATTTGTCTTTCTCGGATGATATATCACACTTATGTCATAATTCTTTAGGAGTTAAAGCCTCCTTTTCCCTTAGATTTAGGTCTCTTTAACTAAACACATATTGCAAGCTCTTGTGGTCGGTAAACACATCAACATATAACCCATAAAGATAATTACACAATAATTGCTTCTAATTCAAGATCATGAGTTGGATAATTTGGTTCATACACCTTTAGTTGTCTTGAGGTATATGTTATGACCTTAAAATTTTGCATTAGGATACAACCCAAACAAACACATGAGGCATCACAATAAGCCACAAACCTATCCAAACCTTCTAGCAATGTTAAAATAGGAACTGATGTAAGATGATCTTCCATAGTCTAGAAACTTTTATCACATTTGTCCAACCATTAAAATTTCACCTTCTTTTGGGTTAACTTGGTGGAAGGCGATGCATTGGATGAAAACCACTCAAAAACATTCTATAGTACCCGACAAAATTAAAAAAACATTTAATGTTCGAAGGAGACAATGGTCAAGGCCACTTCTTCACTGCTTTCATATTTTTTAGATCAATTTTAATTCCATCATCAGACACCACATTCCCAAGAAAAGCTACCTCCTTCAACTAAAACTCATACTTGCTAAATATTTCAAAAAATTGTCCATCTCTCAATGTTTGAAGCACCACCCTCAAATTCTCCATGTGTTGTTCCTCACTATAGGAGTAAATCAAGATTTCACCTATGAAAACCACCACAAACATATCAATATAAATCTTGAACACTCTATTCATTAGGTCCATGAACACCGTCGAAGCATTGATCAACTCAAACGACATGACTAGTAATCCAAAATAATCATACCTTGTGTGAAATGCCATCTTAGGAATATCATACTCCCTTACCCTTAATTGATGATAGTTGGATTGAAGATCAATTCTAGAAATTGGTCAAATAAATTATCAATCCTCGAAATTGGATACTTGTTTTTTTATAGAAACCTTATTCAGTTTCCTGTAGTCTATACACATTGGAAGTACACCATCCTTCTTCCTAACAAATAATACGAGGGAACCCCATGGTGAAATACTTGGCCATATAAATTCCTTCTCTAAATAATATTTCAAATGTTCCTTCAATTCATTTAATTCCACTGAAGTTGTGTGGTATGGAGATATTGAGATAGGTTGGGTATTAGTGAGTAGGTCTATACAAAAATCAACTTCCCTTTCATGAGGAACACAAGGTAGGTTATCAGGGAACTTATTTACAGTAGGGACTGACTCAAGAGGAGGATTTTTCATAATTTATATCCCTAATCATCACAATGTGATAGATACACCCTTTAGTAGATGTAATGACCTTCTAGGTAATTTTATCTACTCTTCATTCGTTTCAGCATTTAGATTTTTCCTGTAGCGATACCAAGTCATTTATGACTTGCTGACACCGATAGCTTAGTTATCTGGTCATTTATT
Source organism: Solanum aculeatissimum (assembly GCA_038996855.1). NCBI lineage: Eukaryota > Viridiplantae > Streptophyta > Magnoliopsida > Solanales > Solanaceae > Solanum > Solanum aculeatissimum. The sequence continues at coordinate 17,879 of JBCEWC010008595.1, read as the reverse complement.
TTATTTTTATGCTAATTTTCATGTTTGGAGCTCCTAAAGTTTGAACAGTTGACTTCAGTCAAACCTCTAGGAATATGGCCTCAAAATTAAGCAATATTAAAAAGAAAGTATCGACCAAAACATCAATGGGTGGAACCAATAAAGGTTGATTTCAATCAAATATAAAAGACTCTACTATTTAACAATAGAGAAAGTAAAAGCCTCAAAAGGGCAACATATACATCATCTCAAAAGAAAATATAAGCTAGAATAGAAAATGGTAGAGTCCCAAACTAAGTGTTCATCATAATGGTACTAGTCTTGAATGTCTGAAAACACTAGCCACTAGCCGGAGGAGGAGTACCTATCCCTACATGGTTAAATCATGTAGAAAAAATATGTGTTAGTACTTTTGAAATGTACTAAGTATGTGAGATGCAATACAAACATAAAATTATAATGCCATTGTTCATAAGTAAAATATATACATATAAGGTAGTAAAGATACTCAATACAAGCTTAAGCATGAACAAGGAACATCACTCAATTTATATGAGAGTAAATTCATAAAAGATCACATGTAATGGAATCATGTTATAGAATCATAAACTTGTGAGAGAAGACCTTAACTGACATTTAAGATCATGTGAGCTACTACATAGAATTCAACATAACCTGCTACATTGGCACAGGGAGATCACTTGTCGAGTGGAACTCCATCACTTCACATGCATCTTCATATAACATAGATGGCTTATGTGGATCCACTAGTCTAGCCTACAAGGGCTCCTATGGTGGCATATAGTTAACGAGACAAAGGATTGCTACTAAGGCCCCCTTACCGAACCCCATCTCCATGTCACTTTCGATGCTAAGTCATCCGATGGAATCTTTTAAAATATAACTTAGTCAATTTATGACACTTTGAATCATAAGTGGCAAGTCATAAGAGTAGCTCAAACTTAGGAAATACCAAGTGAGTATTGTCCTTTCATCTTGGGGACCTTTTTAACATCTTTTAGGAAAATTATCAACATGCTTATATCTTTGACAAATTATAACTTTAAAACTTAGCTTTAATGCCCTAATCTTTGTCATAAAATAGGCAAATACTTGAATTGAAACTAGGTGGGCTAAACTTTTAAGATGGAATAATCATAAATCACAAAACAATGCATAAATCATGAAAATATACTCATTCAAAACATGGTAAAACAAACCACCCTTCATCATTAATAAAACTCATTATTAGGGTCATCATCAATAACTTAAATGTATGGAAATACTTAGTAAATCATCATAGGATACCATTGAAACCATGTAATAACATAAAGTATCATAAAGTCATCATTAACATGCATATTTACTTGAAGGAACTTAAAGAAAAGGTAAAATACATTATGAAGGACTTTGTCAGTGAAAGAAGACCCATAAATTAAATTCACATACCTTGGTAAGCTTGGGAAGAAGGAACTTGTCATTTGAAGAGAAGACCCCTTGAAACCCTAGCCTCCTTAGCTTGTTCTTCTTCTAAGAAGAGTATTTTCTTACCTTAGTTTTTTCAGAATGAGAGAATGGAAGATTGATTAAGGGTCCTAAGGCTTTAAGGTCTGATTTAGGGCCCTTAGGATTCCAAAAATGACATAGTATAGGAATAGAATTTGCAGAAATGACAAAACTACCCTTCATTAAAATTGTAGGAATGAATCTATGAAAACCCGATTATGGGTCATGGTTTGAACCACAGACCATATTCCTATCTGTTCTATTCCCCCTTTTAAAAACTTTAGAAACTATTTTACTGACCCAAAACCATGAAATCCTTTCCACGGATAGTCCTTTGACTTACGACCCGTGATTAGACTCGTAGAGTCCTTCCACACTTCATCAATTTCCTCGCTTTACTGGTCCTCATTTATGAAGGGTATCTATGGGTCGTACATAGGTCTACAGACTGTGCTGCTAATCGTAGGTCACTTTCAATAAACTCCAAATTTACTTCATGTCTGATACTTCTATTCACGACCCTAACTACGAACCGTCAATTAATCCATGGGTCGTCATTAGTTACGAGGGTTACTCCACACTTGGAAACTTTTTTTCTTTCCTAAAGTTCATGTTTAAGGACCAACCTATGGGTCGTACATGGGCCTCGTAAACTTACCCCGCGTCATTTTAGTCTAACTTTTTCTACACTCTTAGGCTCCTAAACTAAGAGTTGTTACTCTATTTTTAGTGATTTTTATGCTATTTTGCTTGAAATTTTGAGGAGAACATTGTGGTAGTGTCAAAATTGATCGTGGGGTGCTTCATTCAAGGTAAATTTCTAGTTTTAGCTGCTGCATTATGCTTTTTTTAATTGAAATTTAGGTGATTTTGGTAGTTGTTATCTTGACAAATATAGGTCCAAATTGACTGATTCAAAAGCCTAATTTACAAGGGGTTATGGTGATCATCGTGGTGTAATCACAAAGTGCATTGGAGGTAATTTAGCTAAATTAGTTGATATCCTTTTTCTTGAAATTCTTTTTTACTATGAAAATATTGTTTGATTCAAATTCCTCCATTTTGAGCCTTGAATTGTGCCTCATTTTGAAGTACAAGTTCTTGATTATGATTGTAACCTTTTATAGAGTTGATTTTGAAATTCCCAATGCGGGTCTTAGAATCTCATTTTTTACCTAATTTTGGGTCTGACTCAAAAATTTATGTTGTTGGTATCAAAATGTTCATTTTGTCATGTAGATTGATAATCTGATAAGCGTAGCAAAAATTAGAGGTGTTTCAAGTGTGAATATCTATCGTGTAGTAGATTTGGAGCTCGCATGATCGACTTCAAGGTAGGCAACAGTCTCCGATTTGACTAAGCCTATTTGATATTGTCTAGTATACATTTTATGTTAATTTGATTTGTATTTGTCTTGTATCTTATTTTTTTATTCTATCTTGATTGCATGATTTCTGGTCGATCCTTAGGCTAGTAAAGCCCCTTTTAGACCTCATAGTAGGGTTGAAGTTGTGTTATGTCTTGATTGGCTATATTTTGAAGAGATAGTAGGTTTCCATAGCATGAGATTGAATCTTAGTGCATTGTTGTTGACCTTTATAATGATTATATTTAGTCTTGACTTCTAATGGGGTTTATTAGTGACGGTATTTTTGAGATAGTGTTTGAGTTTTTGGTAGGCTATAACAATATATTTGATATAGTGGTTGAATTTTTGGCAGGCTATGGCATCACTTTATTTAGAATTGTTTAATACATGAATATTGATGGAATTGCATGAATTTGGAGTGGAGAGTTAGTTTGATATGCCATGAATATTATAAACTTTTGTTTGGTTGATTTTGGGGTCGGCAAATACTTGTACTGTTCTGTTAATCATCTATGCTTGTTGGTAATAAGTTTATGGTTGAGATTGCAGTATATTAAAGTTTATGGCTAGGACTATGATATATATTGAAGTTTGTGATTGGGATTGTATATCAAAGTATGTTGGCCTTAGTATAGATTTAGACTAGTGATGCAATAGACCCATATTGTTCAGGACCAATAAACTAATTATTTTTCCTCTCGGTGAGACTTGAGAGGCGTAGATGCTTGTAGAATGGCATTGCAGATTAGAGTCTGGTAGTTGAGCCTTAGTTAGGCAGTAACTGTGCTCTCATGAATACTATTATCCATAATTTCCTGAGTTTAGCAATTTTCAGATGTCATTAGTGATCCTAGACCTTGTATTTGGATTGTTTCGGTTTTGATTGAAGCCTAAGTGTAGATGTTAAGTTGATTCTTTATGGAAGAAAGACGTCAAACATTATACATACTTGTGAATTTGATTCATTATGGAAGCAAAGCCTTAGTGGGTATTAGGCCCTTGTTGAGAAATGAGTTGGATCAACACCATGATTGTATATTGACATAGAGCATCGGGGTTCAATCCCCTGCCTCTACTGATTCATTATCAATATAGAGCCTCGGGGTTCAAGCCATCACCACGACTGATTTATTACTTATCTAGAGTATTGTGGTTCAAGCCCCCACCTTTATTGTTTCATTACCTAAATAGAGCCTCAGGGTTCAAGCCCCAACCTCTACTGATTTGTTATTTACATAGAGAATTAAGGTTCAAGCCCCGACCTCTACTAATTTGTTACCTATATAGAGCCTCGTGGTTCAAAGCCCCTGCCTCTACCACACTAAGAAATCAAATAAATATCTAAGGTTCTAGGCCTGGCCTCAATCCCTTGGGCATTCACTCCTAGACAAACCTAGCTCCTAAACTCTTTAGTAAAGTTATTTTTTGTGCTTATGAAGATTCACTTAGGTTTTACTTTAAAAATGCACACGTGAGTCCTGACTAGGTTTATAGGGGCTAGTTGGATGTAGTTAGTGTAGATCTCTTAGCTAGTTTAGCCTATTCTTCTTACTGTTCTTCCCTTATCTTATATATTTTATCATGTATCCTTCTAGGTTATTTCAGACTAGTTTATAGGTTGATGGATTTGTTCATGCTCTATATTTTTCTTTCATTGTTATTGCGGATTATTTTTGTAACTTGTTTTTCATGCTAGGAGACTGTAGGCCTGATCCTCTAAGGTATGCTTCCTGACTTCTTTTCATCATTTTATATACCTTAATTTCTTGTTATTCCATTACTTGTGCTTTACTTCCCTTATTCTCATGATATTTATACTTTCTTTATCTGTGGAGCTCATTTGGCCTATGCTTGCTTAGTACAATTTCTTTGGTACTCATATTACACTTATACCCCCTGTAGATCGTGGTGTGAGTCCTTAATGTTGATTTTCATTTGTGTAGAGCAGACCAAGACATCAGAGATTGTGGTGATCTCTTAGTGTCTAGAATTTCTGATTCCCATTTTGTTATGTTTAGACTAGTCTTTATTTATATACAGAGATAGTTTGTACTGATATTATATTTTGTAGCAGCCTTGCACTTTTCTTTTATGTATTAGAAGCTTGATTTTTGGTTGATGCTAGGTCTTGGGGCGGGTTTCTGAATATTGTTCTTCCAAATTTGTACTTTTTTTTCTCGTTGTGATAACTATTACTTCTTATGGTATTCTTTCATGGGATAGCTCATTGACTAAGTCTCCAACCTATGGGAAAGGCTTACTTATTGGTGGGTTGGGATAGGTGTTATCATGGCTGGAGTAATCGGGTCGTGACAATGTTGTATCAGAGCTTTAGGTAGATTGGCATCATTGGTATGAGGGCAATGCCTAGTAGTGTTATGTTGATCGGTCTGGAGATGTTCGTATCCTATTTTCAGGAGGCTATAGGGGCATTAGTGAGGAATTCAAGTTCTTGATCCCTTGTGGTGTGCTTTGACCTTGAATAATTTGTAAAACCATTTTCTTGGAATCCACTCTCTTTTAGATGGATTGCATAAGTTTCTCAATGGATGCATCTGAGGCATTTGATACATCCAACTAGGGCTGTGGCAGGTAGTTCTCAGGCTGGAGATGGATCACTAGTACCTCAGTAGGGTTCATCATCTATTTCAAATTACTTGATTAGATTCCTTGAGTGGGTTGGATGTATACAAAGCAGGATTTGAGCCAAGGATTTGTCCAGGGATTTGTCCAGGGATTGACTTTACCACTTCGGTTAGCATAAGAGTACTTGGTAGCAATAAGATCTACTTTTCCTCAGGTTGTGAGTTATGTGAAGGCTGTAGAGTAGGAATGTTTTGAACCTCCAGTGGAAGTTATCAAACTGGTGATGATCCTCTTCTTTATTGACTTGCCATCCCTATAGTGGCGGTATCAGGAGGTCTTGAGGCAAGTTATAGTTCCCCCAGTAAGTAGAAATTGAGTTTGGGTTCACAGGATTTATGGTATGGATATTTAGTTCATGAGATCCCATTAGTTGTGGCTAGATCTTCTCCATAGTCCCTACGATAGTCGAGGCAGGATCAGGGTCATAGGGCCTTAGTAAAGTCAACCAAGGATGATCCCTTAGGTGTTAGAGATGGTTCCTAGTTTTCCAGGAGTGGAGATTCTCATGATAGGCCTTGCTAGAGGTTTCAGTAAGATGTGCCTCTCTATATTACAAGTTAGAGAGAATGGGATGCGATATTGGCCGCCTCATGCCAAGAAGGTATAGATTCGAGCCTTAACTACCATGGTGGCTGCTACTTTGCAGGCCGTTCTTCACAGGGATGTTATGATTATGGTGCATTTGATCATTAGTCTTGAGATTTCCTATGTGGGCTTTAATCTTTTAGGCAGGAACTGTTGGGCCTTGTCACATATTTAGGGAAATGGGCCACCAATCTAGAGAGTATCCCCAGAAAAGGACAATTAGACAGTCCATACAACCAGATCAGCATCAGGGTTTCATATCTCATTCGTCAGGAGATGGTATTCAAGGTTTTGTAGGAGATAGTTCAGGCATTAAAATTAAGGTCGCTCAAGATTTTTCTTATGTTTCTATAGGTTATATAGAGGGTGAGGCTCCAAGTATTGATCGAAATGGTGCGAATTCACTTATAAGTCTTTCTTTGCTAGTTTTATATGGTATTAGCTATCATGCCTGTTGGTGCCTATTTGACTTGTTAAATTCATTTTCATTACCATTGTTATAGCTTTACCCAGACATATGTCATGTAAATTGGGGTTGTAGTGGATTTCTTTTTGTAGTGGATCATTGGTGTTGGATTTATGTTTGTTGTAGCAGTAGAGTGATGCCTTACAGACCTGAGTATATCTTGTTATTTGTTTTTGCCTTCCTCTTGCAAATTACTATAGAAAATTACTCTTTCATTGTTGTTAGCTGGTGTGAAGTAGATGCTGAGAGAAGGGGGTGTGCTAGTAGATGTGGCCTTTAGTTGTGCAGTAGCCCTGGTAGGCTTAACATTTACCTCAATTTCGTGTTGATTCCCCTATTTTGTGGATTAGAACTTGTGGCTTTAGGTGGTTATATGTGCTGGGTAGTGTAGTTTTAGGTTTATATGATTAGTTCTTATTGATTACTTCCTTCTTTGTTGTGGTCTTTTCCTTGACTATGGTATTGCGTGCCTCATTTGTTAAGGTCCTGAATTCTTTTCTTCCGAGCATTTGGAAAATTAGTTATGACAAGTTGTGAATTGGGAGTATTATCCCTCTGGTATTGCTTATTGGTGATGTGGTTTGTTCTCCATGTTGATGATTGTGCCTTTCAAGGTCAAATAGTAAGTTAGAGTCAAAATGGTGGTGTTCGCTGGTCATTCAGGCTTTGGGGTTGCTTTTCACCTATTGATTTAGCAGATTTTGGGATCTTAATCGAGTCAGGTTTATTATTATGATCATTATGGTCCTTTGATATTCAAATGTTTTGTATGATTCTTCCAAAGTTGATGTTGTGAAGTTGGCAGATGAGATTCAAACTTTATTGGAATTGTTCGGAAGAGATAAGGATCAACAGAATGCTTCTAATAGACAGAGAAAATGGATTTAAGAGTTAGGTAGGTAATTCAGATGGTAAAGCTGCTTGAGTTTGCTCTTCTCAATCCAGTGGTTTCAGCATGTTTTTTTTATTTTCTTGGGTGGCTTTGGTGATTTCAGGTATTTCTTGCATAGTTGAGTAGATCATGGTGATGAAAAAGGAGTTGGAAGAGTTTTAGCGATTCTTGAAGCAAGTTTAGGGTTTTCCTCCATGACAAAGTTCTATCCTAGCATTATTTGCTTCATGGGGGTTCTTATGGGCCTAGTGGAGAACGTAGGCCCAACATCCTCATCTTTTTGTGTTTGAGACTGTGATTGTCCTTGACTTTTGCAGACGAAAGACCTTTTTAATAGTGGATGTTGTAATGACCCTCTAGGTCATTTTTCTACTCCTAATTCTTTTCAATATTTAGAGCTTTCTTATAGTGACCCTAGGTCATTTATGACTTACTAGCACCAATAGCTCAATTGTATGGTCATTCATTTCATTTTATGCAAGTTTCGTGTTTTGGAGCTCCTAGAGTTTGAATGGTTGACCTTGATCAAACTTAAGGAAGATGGCCTTAGAATGGAAATCTAACAAATCCTTTAGCCCTAGAATGGTTAAATTAAGCTAGAAGCATGGTCAGTTTAAAAACTAGGCCTTTGGTACGAGTTTAGACCATTTATCATTTTGGTTGTGGAAATTTGGCCTAAAGTTGACCTTGGTCAACATTCTTGGAAAATGTGCTCAAATAAAAATTATGATAGTGGGTTAGCTCCGGAATGTCAAGTTTGGTCTAAAGTGACCTCTTGTTCAACTTCTGAGGCATCCAAACTCATCCCGAGCCCCTTGATAAGTCATGAGAATACGACACTGATAACACTTTAAACATAGGATTTTTGCGGGTTCTCAAGCAATTTTATGGGTTTGATGCTTTGTTTTATGTTAATTTGCAGGAAAATGGACGAGGCATGGAGGGTTAGGCATAACGCAGGAAAAGGAGAGAAAAAGAAACCCAAGTTCACCCACACGGGCACCACCACGGCTCATGTGGCATCCCACAAACTGTGGGAGGAGCCTTTCACTAGGCATGGCACACAATTGAGCAAGGAGGGAACAAAGTGAGGAACTCATGGCCCGTGAAGCACTAGATGGTCTGTGAAGCCCACTGTGACCTCACACTTGGGCATTTCAGCATGACAGGAGGTGAATGGAACAATGAAAATTAAAAGGCAAATCCATGGAGCCTTTCACGGACCGTGGATGTACTTTACTGTAGAGTTTATGTGAATTGAAACAGGTATCATCTAGAATCAGAGAAAGCAGACAAGGAGAAGTCAATGTGACCCTCCACATGTCGTGTGACTTATCACAAACCGTGAAAAGGGTCGTGGTGCTGAAGACGACACTGGGCAGTAATGAAAATTCCCAAGGAAAGGGTCACAAACTTTTTCATGGACCATGAACCCTCACCACAGCCTATGCTAACCACTCGTGATTACATGCATAGATTTGAAGCCCAAGTACAATACCAAAAATCATTTCACAGTCCATGCTAGGCCTCACGAGCTGTGCCGATATTTGTGACCCATGCCAAACCTATTTTCCTATTTTAAGTTGGATTAGGTTTTTCCATGTATATACAAACCCTTTTTTAATTCCATTTTATATTATTATCGACTGCTGCACTAGAGAACAAATGAAATGCACTATTATACATATAATTTTAGCGAGATTTTGGATTTTGATCTCTTCTTTGAGACTTTGATCCATGGATTTCTTCCTTCATAAATCATAAGTACTTTATTATGATTCTATCATCTTGTTGTAGGTTATTTACATTGAATATGTTAGGATATATCCACAACGAAGGTTGTGGCAACCATGACAACTCTTAAGGTGAATAAATTTGTGTTAAATTTTGGGATTAGTTATTGTATACATTGTATTGTTCTTCACTTTAATTTCTTCTTTAATGAGTCGACACATTGAGGGTATTCATGCATTCATTGCTTTCCCGGGAGGGGTGTAGTGATTAGAAAAAGAACGTTACGAGAGAAATTCAAGGTTAACAACCTTGTGTAAGTACTTGAGACCGGAAGATGAAAGTATTCTGGTATCCATAGCAAGGGTTAGGAATATACGTTCTGAGACCAGGAGGTGAGGAATGAAATGCATCTAAGAAGGATCGGGAGGTAAATTAGATGTTAACTAGCTTGCTTGATCTTGTATACATAATCATGAACGGGTTTATTATCAAATTTGGCTATCGAATTGAGCGTCATGGGGAACACAATCCTAGATTCTAATCAATTGTTTGAAATCCAACTTTTAGTACACTCCTTTGAGTATTTCACTTAATTTCACCAATTCTCACTATCAAAACCCCTATTTACTTTATGCATGTTTGTTTCTAGGAACTAGACATTACATCTGAAAATAAGTGTTAATAGATATATTCTCATGCATTTCTTGTGGGATCTACCCCAACTCTTGTTGGGTTCTATATTTGATCAACGACCGCTTTACTCTTCATTTGGAGGTAAATTTGGGCATATCAAATTTTGGCGTTGTTACCGGGGAATACGACAAAGTAATTGTCTATTAGTTGCTACTTTCAGTTGTAATTTTATTCCCCAATTTTACATTTATTTTGTATTTTTGCATTTTGTAAGGAACCAGTTGTGTATGCCAAATACCCGAAGCAAGGGTGTAACACTTATTCCCTACGACCCTAAGTTGATTAAGTCAATTCACAGAATGAATACCTAAGATAGGGAAGCACAGAGGCAGAGAGAGTTGGCTTTGAACGCTGCAAATAGGGGCAATGATGGTCTGGGTCTGAATGATCTTGATGGTGAGGGGATACCACATATAATCCCTCATCAACATCAACCTGGAATTAGACTGTCAGCTACTTAACAACCACGAGCAGGGCATGATGATGATGATAACGCTAGAGCTACGAGGGAAACAATCCTTCCCTCGTTGCCTGTAGGTGTTAAGTTCACCATCAATAGCACTATACTTCAAATGCTTACTCTCAAGGGGTTATTCAACAGACTAGCACATGAGGACGCAAACTAGCACATCATGAACTTTGTGGCTACATATCAATCATTTGAAATTCCAGGGTCAGCCAACAGGCAATCCGTTTGAGATTTTTTCCGCTGTCTCTAACTGGCGAGGCAACAAAGTGTTTGCATGAGTTTCCTCATGATTCCATTCGCACTTGGGGAGAGTTAAAAGGCTTTCTTGGAAAGATTCTTCCTTGCATCAACGAAGCTTAAGATTAAAGATGAAATTGGGCCGACAAGCAGCTGTTGATCGAGGCATTTATGAGACCTGGGAGAGGTTCAAGCAGGCGATCAAACAATGCCCCAACCATAACCTTACTGATGAGCACTTGAAAGAAGTCTTCTATAAGTCCTGTAACTTTGTTACCAAGCCCATTATCGATACAACCTGTGGAGGATCATATATGGCTAGAACATTTCCAGACATCATTGTGATTTTGGGCCAAGCAGCCAAGAATAGCAGGGCATGGTAAACTAGGGATGGAGAATGTTCTAGATTCATTTTTAGACGATTGCAGAGAAAATGAAGAAAGAAGAAAAGCGGGATCATGGCTCACATGCAGACTTAAATGGATTTGCTGACCAAAAGGTTATTAGGTGGAGGATTAGAAAAGGTAAAGGTTGTGGACACTTTGCCCAGGTATGATGATGCAGGTTTTGATTTCGATGAGGAAGCTAACGTTCTGAGCAGCCAGGGAGCTTTTTAGTCATACAACTCAAGAAACCAAGGTCAGAACAATAGTTGTGATAATTACTAAGATAAGGTTGGAACTCAGGACCAAGGGAGCTGGAAAAATAAATACAGCCTCAAGAGTGATCGAACTGGGGTATATGTGCTACCTATGAATTGAGAGTGCCAAAACAACAGTGATGGAAATTCAAAATTAGAAAAAATGATGTCTAAGGTTCTCGATAAGGTGGAATCCACAAAGATCGGGGTGCGAGACATGCAGGGAGAGATGACAAGCATTCATCAATTAGCACTCCACCTCTATTAAGAATTTAGAGCAACAGATGGGGCAACTCTCAACCTCATTGAATCAAAGGAAAGTGGGATCACTTCCCAGTGACACAGTTCAAAATCACAAAAATGATGGTCACTGCTTGGCTATGTCTACAATGAGTGGTAAAGTGCTTTTTGACTTTATTCTAGCCAAGGATGCAGGTACGAATAAAGTTGATGGTAAGGGGTCTAATACCATGGAGATGCTTGATGCTGATGCGATAAAAAATATAGATGTGGAACCAATGGAAGCTGAGGTCACTAAAGATCCTAAAGAGTTGGACAAACCAGCTACTCAGTCCTTGCCGGTATGATAAGTAATTGTTGAGGGATTTTACAACACAAACTTATGGCTCTGTGGGGGAAATTTTGACGGACATAGGCCTATGACCCGTGGATTTTGATCTTCTTGCTCTAGAATCCCTCCTTCCCCTTAGCTTGTTTCCAAGTTTGGGGTAGCTTTTTGAGAAATGTTTTAGAAACCCCCGTCTAATTTACCACTTAAGGGAAGGAGGAAAAGTAAAACAATTGTTTCTTAAGATTCTACCCCAACGATCTTGCTTTAGCGGCTACTATTGGGCTATAGCAACACCATCATAGCAGGATTCCCTCAGCTATAGTGGCTAACATGGGGCAGACACTCAGAAAGCCATTCAAAAGTCCCCATTTTTCAATGCTCCTTCGAACCTTGTGTTATAGAATAACCCCTTCATGCGAAGTTCGATATCAGGAGTTTACTCACACAAATACATTTCAGAAAAATTCTTTTGACTCCTTAACATCTTAACTAATAGGAGATTCATCCAAGCTTAAATCTTATGTCTGGTCTTTTCTCAAATTTCTCTAGATCTCACCTTGCTCAGTTTTCGTCTAAGCCTTGCTTAGTCTAAAACATTTAAATCACCACTCCAAAGATTTACTTACCCAAAGTCTGTCTCTGATGGATTATCATAATCATCAAAGGAGTCGTTCCATGAAGTGGATGCGGATAAAGGCTATGCGAAAAGGGCGGGGTTAGTCTCTAAGTGGGTGCGGAGCAGAACGGGGCATGTGAAAGCCTTAATTTTTTAAACTTCTGCGGATGCGAGGCGGGGGTGGGTCTCTTTCCATGTGTACACAAATAAGTATCACTAATAATCATGCACTGCATGTGCAGTTTATGCACACGTTATCTTAGTTCTTGTTGTGCAATTTCTTTTATTCATCACTTTAATGTTATCTCTTTAGCCACCCAAACATTATTTCTATTCTTTATTGATTTGCTTGTTGATCTCCATCATCTTAAGAGAAGAAATCAAAACATAAATGAATGAAAATAAAAAAGTAAAAATATCTTAGAGATATTAGTGCAACCATACTCATAATCTTAGAGGTGTTTCAGGTATATATTATTGATGTACTAATGTTTTTGCACTCTAATTATAATTTATACATTAAAATATTGCTAGTTGATAGCCTAATAAAATAATTTTTAATCAACTATTAATTTATTCAAAACAATTAAGTTATTCTAAATATAACAATAGTGATTTTTTAGAACTTAGAAATATTTGAATCATATATATATATAAAAGGATATTGACAGCCCACCTACGTGGCACCACCACAATTCACCAATCGCTTTTCTCTAACAAATTTACGATTCTAACCTTCCTTTAGCACTCTATCCATCCTTCTTACGCCTCCTCTCAAAATGTAACCTTCTGCCCGCAACATTAGATTTATTGCAATGCCACCTTCGCTGACGTCCTCTCGCCCCACCTCTCCTTCGCCTCTTCAGAAACTAATATTCTTCACCATTGATGCACAACTCACCACCATAATGACGGAATTACACCCGCTCATAATTTTACCCAATTTAGTTTACAGAGATGCCACGAAAAGCACTCTTCATCACCGCGGAGAGGGAGTTCTCCTCCAATTACAGCACCATGAAAAATAATGTGAAACCAATTGTTGTGCTGTGAAACGGAACACTTTCGAACAAAACAACCTTCATCACTTATTGTTCAGACATTTATAGCGACATCAAGAACACTCTTCAAAGAGGCATTTGCGTGGTAACCCAATTGCTGCGACGTGAAACAGGACACTTACGAACAAAATATCCTTTATCTGCTCAGACAATTACAGCGACACCAAGAAGAACACTCTTCAAAGAGGGATTTGCGGGGTAACCTAATTGCTGCAACGTGAAACAGAACACTTACCAACAAAATATCAAAGAAAAATACTCTTCATCACCCCGAAGAGGGATTTGCGTCTCCAATCACAGAACGAAACCGACTGAGTTTACAGGGATGCCAAGAAGAACACTCTTCATCACGGTGAAGACCTCTCTTTCTCATAATGCTGTAAAACGACCAAATATGGTACCTACACCTACTTCAATTCTATTTTTTTAGTGTTTACAGTTTTACCATCTTCGTCATAGCATCCGCAGTGGATACAGAAGACCCCTCTTCCTCATATTGTTGTACAACGACAAAATATGGTACCTACATATACTCTCATTCTATTTTTTTAGTGTTTACAGTTTCACCATCTTTGTCATAGCATCTGCCGTGGATACAGAAGACCCCTCTTTCTCGTAATGTTGTACAATAACCAAAATTTGGTACCTACATCTACTCTCATTCTATTTTTTATGTGTTTACAGTTTTAATCCTTATCGCAATTAGAAAAAGTTAGGATTTGTTTTTTTACTCTATTACAACAATCTTCTTTTTCTGTAATTGAATTTTCCGCTATGGCAAAAGCTATCCATGTATGTTTCTCTTTAAAATTTACATATACTCTTCATTATTAGGATTTCACCTTTTATTGGCTGCCACAACCTTACACCATTCACCTAAGTTTACATTCACGCATTAAAGTCCTGCATATGTGATCTGCAATATGGAACCTCCCTTCACTGTTCATACTTATATCCCCTATTTATTTGTGCTTTTCTTTAACAAGTGTACTACTCACCTTTGTTGGTTGCCAAATTATCCATTATCCTCACAAATATCCCTTTTCCCTTCCTCCATTCCAAAATTCTGCGGAACTTGGAATATCCAATCATTACCGAATTCACGCATTAGAATGTTGCTTTGTTTCTGCTACATTTTTTAACCTTCATCTTGCAATGTTTAAAACTAAAACCCTTAGCCATAGTATTTTGATGAAACAACTTAATTTAAAACACGTAGGAATACACCAATGGAAGAAATAACTATAAGTCGTCCTTCACACCTAAACTCTTACGTTGGAATAACAAGGACAACACTATGCACCTCTGTTCTCTTTTTTGGTGTCAACTCCTAGGCTTAGGATATTTTTTGTGAACTCAATACACGTAGTGTGCATGAATTATGATCAATTTGTTACAAGTCAGACTACTGGCTAGAAGAGCGACAAGAGACGCATAACAAACTTAATAGTCTTCTTGTGACAAGTACGAGGCTATTTAATCATGAACAATAAAAGCAATTTTCTTTTGGGTGGGAGTCGAGGTGGCATACTATTCAGGCAACATTTAATGAAATGGGAATTGAAGAATTTTAGCGGGGCAAGGTAGTTATCCCAGTATGAAGATGATGGATAGTTGGCCTCTGATTGGAGCCTACTGATACTATGCCGATCCAATTAGAGAGGCACGTTAATTAACATCTATCTCTCTTATCGTCTATTGAGGTGCCCCTGTAGTCTTCCTTGTCTCTCACTCTCTACTTTCAAGTTGGGATTCACTTTATGTGAATGTCTGTATTTTTTGGACAGGAATTTGCAGCTATATAATGTCTTCACAGTCATATGCTTTCCTCTATGCTAGAATGTCAATTTTAGTTGCATTTGCAGAAGACATTTCTTATTCAAATAAGGCACCACCCCAAGAACTCACACAACTGCCCCTATATGGGTGCCTCTATTTTTCTACTCATTTAGGATAATAGAAAACTCTATTGACAATGATGAGACAATCAGAATAACGAAGAAAGCACCATGTATATCTATATGCCACCCCGACCCTTAAACTTTGCCTTCTCCTCTTCTACCTCAAACTCTACATACATATATACCACTTCTTTCCTTAGATCTTCCCATGTCCTTTTACTTCTTTCTCTTAATTCACTTCGTTTTCCTAACTCCTCATAATTTGATACATTTTTCTTTCTTTACATAAACTATTTTCGCCGCCTCCCTTTGTTGGATTGACTCCGTTTCGACTGACATTGAACATTCAGATTACTGTAAGCTCTCCTTGAAAGGTAACACTCTTTTTTTAACATCTTCTCTTTATTCCATGTTACATTACACTCCTCTGTCTCTATCATTACTTTTAGCGCTCTATATCAACATGTTTATTGGTCTACACTTATTCATATTTCAATAAATAATCTGTAACACCCTACCTTTGACCTTCGTATTTACAGCCTCGCTTTATATTCATTCTTTTCTTTCTCGTTTTCATAGTTTCTTTAAATTTCCTTTGGCCTTAAAGCTTCTAATACAACTTGATGAGGTATTGAGATTTGTTTTAAAGATTTTTATTTAATATTTTCTCATAACAATTTGACAGGCACAATTCCTAATGAAGCATTGGGAATGGAACAAAATGCATTAACAGGCTCAATCCCATTAAACATGTTCAACATTTCATCAATTCAAGTTTTATCAATGTGAGACAACAAGCTTGAAGGACCTCTACCAAGACAGGTTGGAAATTTGACTAAGCTTTACATACTTGATCTTCGAATTAATAGCCTGATGTGTATGGAATAATTTTTAATCCACAGGATTCTGTAGCGCTCTACATCAACATGTTTATTGGTCTACAATTATTTATATTTTAATAAATACTCTTTAACGCCCTCCGTTTGACTTTCGTATTTATAACCTCGCTTTATATTCATTCTCTTCTTTCATTTTTTCATAGTTTCTTTAAATTTCCTTTGGCCTTAAAGCTTCTAATACAACTTTACCCGCTTATTGGTAAAGCAACAAGCAGCCCTATGCCTTAACATTTTTACGACTCTAGAAACTATAATTTTTACCGCATAATTTTGTTTTATGCGTATGCTATTTCAGTTTTGTATGCATAGAATAGTTTGGTCCTTTGTTTTGCACATTGTGCTTCAATTTTGTATAAATATAATAGTTTGTTCCAAATTGGTAAATAAACACTCAATCGTGTACCTTATCATGTTTACCGCAGTACAAATCATTCCTTTTACAATTTGGACATCCAACTATTCTTCTTCTCTGCCTTTCTCCTGTTATCGCCACAACCCACATCCCAGTGTGGTCCACTGACACTTAAAAATTTGCCGGAAACTAAATTACATTCTCTTACAACTTATTACTTTGATAAAACACTTTCTATTGAAACATGCAGGAAAACACTTAATGGAGGAAAGAACTATGGTCATTCCTTCCCAGCTAAACATTCCGACTGCTTGTACAGATAAGTTATATATTACACCTTCAGTAATTAAACTGCCATCAGTCCCCCTCAGATAGCTAGAGTCTCACATGTCAAATCTTTGGATTCACTACCTGCGAAGAAAGTAAGACCAATTAAAAGCCTTCATTTATGCCAGAATGTTGCAAGATCCATCAGGCAATGGTTAATGATCGCAACACTAATGCCTAATTTACTAATAGATTGTTGTCATGTTTACTTTTTCAGTTAGCCGTTCTTGTACTTTCAATTTGCCCGCCCTCCCCCATTAGCCACATTACATTCACGTTGGCTTTGCATTGTTGCTTTACTGTGCACAACTCCCCGTCAATTTTTTTGGTATTATGTTACAACTTGCGTTTTAATGGTACATCAGTTAGTATATTTAGTGTTTCTTCCTTTATATGCTTTTAGCACACCACACTTGGTCGATGGTTATTATTCACTACGTTTACAATCAAATCTTCTCCATATGAATAATAAGTAATGTTTTCTAACTGATGGTACTCATGTCGCTTGCTGAATTCATATGGATGTTAGCATATGTTTTTCTGTATTATTAGAAGGACTTGGTACCTATTATTATCATGTGTATGTTGTCCGAGATTATGATCCCCATCCCAAAGATATTTCTGCATTTTCACTTACATTTGATTCACTCTCATGGAAAGTTAGTTTCATAATGTAATTGTTTTTGCAGTTAATGAACTTGCACAACTAAAGCAACATTGTATGAGGTAAATGTAGCTTCCATTATGTTGTTCTTTTCAATAATTTTGTTTTCCTACGCAACCCTATTTGATTTTAAAAAACAGTATTGAAATTAGTATTGCAACTAAACTGACAAAAAGAAATTTTTTAGCGTTAAGCACCCTACACCTCCAACCATAAGGCTGTGGTTTCGAGCAATGCAAGTAGCCAAAAGGGAAAAAAATATTTTTTCCCT
>JBCEWC010008594.1:0-19765 GCA_038996855.1 Solanum aculeatissimum | reverse complement strand
ATGAGTATTGTCATTTTAATATTCTTATGATATGAATGTTGGGGATTTGAATGACTATGTGCTTATGCGGTAAGTCCTATAATCCCGGTGTGTCCCCAATTCCCTAGAATTTATATGTTATGTGTTTATTTTCTGCGCTTCCGAACCGATGATGAGTGTAATTATGCTATGATTGCTCGCTCTAGGACTTTTGGGTTCTCTTTCACCATGTCACATCTAGGCCCCCTACCCGGGTCGTAACAATATGGTTTTGGATGTTGTGGAAAAGGTGATTCTCATAAGAGAAAGGTATAAGATGGCTCAATGTCTCCAAAAGTGATATTTCAATATTAGGATGAAGGACATTAAATTTTACGTGTAAGATTGGGTATATTTAATGGTTTCACAAATGAAGGGTGTGATTTCATTTGGGAAAAGGGGAAGTTTAGTCCTAGGTATGTAGGACCTTATAAGATGTTGAAGCGTGTTGGCAAGCTTGCATATATGTTAGACTTGTCATTGGGAATTTCTATGGTTTATTTGGTGTTCTATGTGTCCATATAAGGAAATTTGTGGGTGATCCAAGTTCCATTGTGATGTTGGATGAAGTGGGGATTGAAGAGAATTTGACCTATGAAAAGGTCCGGATTGAGATTTTAGAGTTGCAGGTAAAGATATTGAGGAACAAAGAAGTTGCATACATCAAGGTCCTTTGCAAAAATCAACAAGTTAAGAGCACTACATGGGAAGTAGAGGTAGACATAATGAAATGATATCCCTATTTTTTCCACTCTACCCACGCCTAAGGTATTAAGTTATTGTAGCCCAACAACCTGTGGATTCTTGCATTTTAGTTTTTTATGTGATGTTGCATGCATTCATACTCATATGGCTATATCTAAATGATAATGTAATGACCTCGAAGCTCAATTTTGGTATTTTTGGCCAAATACCATTTTGCCACACCTAAAAGTTACCTTGAGTCACTTTTTATCAAATCTGAAAATCGGATCTTGAAAATCTTGTGAAAATCCTGAGTTTTGTAAAAGAAAGAAATTTCAAAGGTTTAAAGTTAGAAAATTTGAATTTTCTAGTCATTTTGAGTATCGAATTATATTTTTGTGGATTTCATCAGCTCCAAAACATCGAATTTGGTCTAAGAGAACTTGCAAAATTGAATTTGGTGTTAAGCTGGAGATTTTAGGCTCAAAGTTACATTTTTAGTTCATTTTGGATCATAAGTTTAACTTGGGTCATCATTCGGAGTTTGGAGGCTTAGATCAGAATTTCGTTAGTTCTAGTGGTTCCAGGTGGCAAAACTAATGCTAGAAATAGCTTCATTGAATTTTTAGAGCTTCCATGAATATTTTAAGTTTTTAGGTCCAAAATTAATTTAAATCTCATTGTCGCCTCAGTCATACCTCTTTTTGATGTACAATTGTCGTCAAGTATATAACCTAATCGAGGATATGATTGTTCCCCCAAGGAATATGATAGACTCTTGAATTATTTTGATGCAATTTGAGATTGATTAACCTTCTTATCCCCTTAAAAATGGGGGTTTTGTAAAAGAAAATGTATTAATCCTAAACTAATGCGAGAGATGAACAATAAGTAGAAGAGCTAACTAGGGTAATGTGATTCCCATGGATTCATAACATGGTGCTATCAGATACATGCAATCCTTTTCTCGACTTGTATCCCACTTAACGGCTCGTAGATTAGGGTTTTCTGGACTATGGCAGTGTTCTGGAGTTAGCTTCTACAAAACCATTTCATAGTCCGTGTAAGATTCTACGGCCTATGGGAGGATTCATCTGATGACTTTTCTACACCTCTCCACTTTCTGATCCTCAAGGTACGACTATCACTCTACGACTTGTATATAGTTGTACGGCTCATGGATCCTCCTCGTAGAGTTGACTTCATGTTTGCACCCTTCTCTTGAAATTGGTACGAGACTCTCTCCACGACTTGTGAACTACTCCACGACCCATAGAGGGTTTCGTGAATCACCAAGAATCAGCAACTTCAACACATTTTCCCAAAACTTTGAGAACACTATAATCTAGCAAAAGAAACACAAAAACACAATCAAACCTACTAATATCGCATTGAGAACATACAAAATTCTAAGTTTTAACCGTGAAAAGTGTTGCATTTCGGCAGCACATCAACACCCTCAACTTAAAATTGTTATTTGTCCTCAAGTGACGGACTCAATCTATATAAGCAAAATAGAAACATACAGACTCCAACCCAATGACACATACTTAATCAAAATCCAAAACAAAGACCCACACTACATTTAAAATCCATATCAGATAGTTATCTATCAAACCAACATAAATCAATATGCGCAATAGTGCAATTATGATAAGCTATTGAACTGTAGCAACAATCCCTGAATTAGTCAGACATGAATAATGGAATGCAAGTGCCCTCACAAAAAGAAGCTTCATGCTTCACTCAGAATGATATTTTCAAATTCAGTACTTGAGACAATACTACGACATTCACTCTCACAAATGAACTTTAAATACTGTGACCGATACAGTAGGTTTGCCCCTATACTCATGACTGACACCTTCAACTAGTTGGACTAGGATCACTTTAGGACTTTCTAGGCTTGTAACTTAGGCTCAGGGGGCTTTGGTATGATGCTTTAGAGATAAAGTGACTAATGTACCTCCTTGATACTGCATTGTTTCTACAATTTTTCCCTACCAACCCATATTTTCTTTTTATTCCCTCTTTTCCACCCTTTTAATCATTTTCTTCCCTTTCTCTGTATCACTAGTTTCCCCGTCATTTTATGAATTTTCTCACGCTATCCACCCTCAACTTAGGCTTAGCCTAAGTTGAGGTGCACAATATCCATCCTCAGAACCAGGACCACTTCTGGGTAGCCAACCTCATCTCAGGCTTTTGGCCTCAGTCGAGGTGGATAATGTTCAAAGAAGGACCAGAGCCATGTTTTTGGACTTATCATTAATCAAGGAAGAGTTACTTGGGTATTCACAAAAAAAAAGAGGTCAATTTTAGGCTCAAAACATAGGGTTCAAGGGATATATAGCACATTTGGTCAGTTATTTTAGGCTAAGTGGACTATTAAGATCAATGGCGTAAGATCCTTTCCTAACCAACTAATCTACAATATAAATCAGAGTAACATGGCAAGTTTTGAATTGGAACACAGTATTTAATTGTGCAATTAAGCCCACTCACACATGGAATTACTTATGTTTTTAACATAATTTAGCTTAACTTATCAGAACAAGCACTGTCAAACAACTAATCATGCAATATTGCTATCAAAACTAACTAAACACAAAAATTTAGTGGGTATGATTTTTCAACAAAAACATATTTATGCCATAGATATAAGTATTGTATGCTAATAATACTGCTTAAACATCCTAAACATGCCAGTTCAAAAGAAAAATAAATATTCACAGGGAAAAGAACACAGGCAAGAAAACCCTTTGGATAAAAACTTTGGATAGTTATAGGCCAAGGCTTCTCAGACTTCACCGAGTCCTATGACTACCCACAACCCATCGAAAAAGCTACGCATTGTCCCCAATATGCACAAAATATCAAAAATAAATAATCGGGGTCAAAAGAACATTCTTGGGCGCCAACGTGACTCACTCATCTTGAGACCATCAACCCTTTACATTCCTGGTGGACTCCTCACCAGTAGGAGCATGTCCTGAGCGGCCATCACCCCTCACTCTCTCAAGCTCATGAGCTAGCCGCATCTTCTTATCTTGCCTCGATCTTGCACGGGCAAGCTCTAACTCCTGCTTCTATGTCATCCCCATCTCAAAGTGCATAACATCAGCATCATCTGTGAGGGCCTCTTCCCGAGGGAAGGCAGTGGTGACTCTTCTAAAGAGAACAAGTCGACCACCGACTCATTTGGAATAGTCAGTGGGACATAAATAGGGGCAACCAGTTCTACACTCATTTGGTCCCGAAGCTATTAAAGCTCCATCTAGACGACCGTCAAATAAAAAGACCTTCCTATATTGAGGCTCTACTAGACTCATTTCTCAAAAGCGTCTATGCGGGCATCCATGGGAAAAAATCTCTTTTGTATAGAGGTGATCGTGAATTCATGCATGTGGGTCTCTCCATATGAGACAACCTGGTAAACCAAGGGTCTTAAATTCTATAACAAATGAGTCATAGGGGCTTTCGCTATGCTAAGGCCTGAAATGATATTGCAGACACAAATGTAATGCCTGTATATACCAGAGTAGATGTTGTGGCCGCTGGGGAAAGAATATCAATAGTAGGCCCACCCTCCACATTTGTCTTAGCCTGTGGGGGACCCTCAGTAGTAGGTGCAGCAGTAATAATTGTAGATGGTTGAGGTGGTGGCACTAGAGTGAACATCTCTCGCATAGGAACTTAAGGCCTTGGTGCTCACCGGAGTGCGATCGGATTATCATCAGCCTTGATCAGGCTGGCATCAAGAGTGCCCTTAACTTCTACTAGTACGTCCACGTGGTGACTAACATCCACCCCTACCTCTAGGAATAGTCAGTGAATCACGCATGGAAAAGGGATGGTAATGGACCTCTTCAAGGCTGCCACATAGATCTACTCTGACAATAGTGCGGCCCATTCAATATTGTAACTAGCCAACATATTTTCTACTAACACAACATGGTCCGGCGTCAATGTGTTATCTGCAAGCATCGAATGGATCCGTGATAAAACTACCATCGATAAGAATTGGGAGAAGAAGGTAAGCGAACCCTTTACTAGAGGCTCTACTAATATAGTTATCCATGCGAGGTAGGGTCCCTCTGTTGTGATCTGGTAAACAAACCATATCATTAATGGTTCTCTGTGCTCTGGGTCCCCCATGACACCTAAGTCTCTAGTTTGCACCACTCTGCAATCAAATATGTTGTGGATTTGGGGGTTGAGAACTCAGGCCCAAAAAGCATCTGGCAGATAGTCTCCTAAAAGATTTGTACCTACAGACCTCTCACTAACACCTGCCACAATCATCACAGACTTCATCAGTTTGGAAGCGCGTATATTAAACAAATAGAAAGTAAATCTAGGGGATTCCTAGGCTTTGGACTTAAGATATGGGGATGTTGCCGGGAATGAGATAAGCATGAATCACATAGCACATAGAAATTACTTTTAAGGGGCGGTTAAGTATGACTCAAGCAATGGGGCCAAGTAGGGTTAGAAACTTTCCACATAAGCACATTCCCAATCCAATCATATCATAATAACATAAGCGAAAACTAAAGCATGACATAAGATACCATCACTTAACATAGATAACCATATCATTACAAGTGTCACATAAAATAACGTGCAATAGAGTTTGATATTTCCAACAATTCGTCTATATAAGATAAGACAGGGCCTTGACATATTCCGGGCTCACCCTCAAGTCATGAAGTAAAAGAACATAAAGTAAATGCAAAGTTAGATGAAAGTGGGTGTTTCCCTTGGAGTACAGGGCACACCACAAGTAGTATCTTCATGAATCTCGATTAACCATCTAGCGGGGGATGAAAGTCACCTCCGGTCCGTACATGGTTAGAACATGCAAACAAAGAGTATAGGTTAGCACGTAATAATGCACTAAGTATGCATGCATGCAATGCATATGAACATGAGCCTATAACCAAGGTTGATGACAAGGGCACATACATAGAATGAGAATATAGGAAAGGATAGTATATCAATATGCCATGAAATTCATGATGCACGAAATACCATAATGCTTATAGTATAGGGGATGTGACCATAACTGACATCCAAACTCATGTGAGCTATAACATGAACTTTCCCTATAAGGCCTCCCATCAGATTAGAGAATATTACTTGCCAAAGCTAACCTACACAACACCTTACGACCTGGTTATTTCGGTATGATGGCCACCTTACTTACGACCCGATCATTTTGAAAGGATTTATAAAACATAACATATTGTATCATAGCATACCTTACGGGACCCACCCATTCTGGTTGCATAACCTATATTGGCACATAGTTGTGAGAAAGGAGTGGGACCCTTGGTGATAGCCCACTTACTACTCCAATCCCTCTCGGTGCTAAGTCGTCATCCCACAAGAATATGTATACATATACATGCCTTTAAAATGGAACGAAAAACACTTGACATCATAATCATGCATAATTAGGCTTAAAGGCCCAATCACTTGCTTCATATTAATGCATACGTGACTAAAGAGTCAAAAATATTTCATAATCATACTTTATTGGGCTAAAAAAAAAAATACACTTTCATGTCAAAATTCATGCATAAGAGTAGCTCCATACTTGTCAAATCATATTGGTGTAAACACCCATGGTTGCTCAAGGACCCATATCATAAACATTATGTGATCACATTCCTGTCATAACCCATACTTGTTCAAAAGCATAGTCATAAACATATTTGGGACTTAACCCACATTATATCCTTTATGAAATCCATGTTCATGCATTCAAATCCCATGATTGATAACGAGAATAAAATGGGTAACTAAATTTCATAATTTTAAATCCAAATTAAGAAGAATCCATAAGAAATTCAAAGTTAAATCAACAATTAAACCTCAATTTAACATTACCCATGCATAGATTAAAGAGTAAAGGGACATGCATACTTGTACCTTTTTAAATCAAAGGAATTCATTAATTAGGGCTTAATTCATCTTTAAATCATTAAATAAGAAAAATAATAATTTATCAAAATTTGAGAAAAGGATTTTGGGTCTTCATGGTTGAAAGAGGAACTATGAATCAAACCCACATACCTTGAATTGAACAAGAAGATTGAGAAGATTCTGATGAAGACTTGAGTTTCTCCCAATTTTAAACTTGGTCTTCAATGGTGGATGAGAGAAAATTGAGAGAATTTGGGAGTCAAATTGAGAGCTTGAATGAATTAGGGTTAAATTTAGGGGTTTGAGGAGAGTTTAGAAAGGCTAAAACGGCCTTAGGGATAATTAAAATTACCATTTAACCATTAATGAAATGGAGAAGATAACTGAAACAATCGCTGACGAAGGCACCCACATGGTCCGTGTAGTGGCTCACGGACCGTGAACCCTACTGTGTGGCTTGACTTGGTTCACGTCTTGGCTTGAATTCTTGGAAGACTTTCTGGATCACTTCACGATAGGACTCACAGTCCATGAAGCTGCAAAAGGACTGTACACTGGTCTGTGAAGCCTCACTTGGTCCGGAGTCCTAGCCCTGGGGTCTAGGTAGTCTCTGGACCACTCCACGAAGGCCCTCACAGATCGTGAGGCATTACATGGACCGTGAGGTGGTCCGTGGAGCCTTACTTGGTTTCGGGCCTTGGTCCACCTTCTAGCCCACTCTCTGGATCAACCCATGGATAGGCTCACGGGCCGTGAACTCCCACACGGTCCGTGGTCCATCCGTGTGGCCTAGCCTTAGCCAACATTGGCCCTCCCTTTCCAGAACACTTTTGGCCACAGACAGTCCTACCGAAACAGCCATAACTTCCACATACGTACTCCAATTTGAGTGAAACCACCTCCGTTACGAAGATAACTCAGAGAACTTCAATGTTATATATTGTGGCCCACATAATTTATCTCTTACCAAGAGATATGGACATCCAAAGTCAGTCCTTCCACACGGTTCCATACAAAACTCCACCACACGATTCCTTTGAATACGACCACTTCAATAGAATCCATGACCATCACTAATCAACCATAAAAAGTTCAAAATGGACCTTGACCCACCAATACGAAGTTTTAAATTTTTTGAGTAATTACCTCATCTCCCCCTTGGGAACATTCATCCTCGAATGAGCTAGACCATGACTTAAAAAATTCAATAAAGCAAGAACATTTCCATCATAACTTATAATGGATCATGAATAATTTCAAATCCATTTAAAATATCATGTTAAAACATCATTTAAATTATTTTTGTGCTCATGTATGCGTGCAATGTCACGAAATTGAAGAATCAAAGAATTAGGGCCATTTGAATGAATAGAACCTAGTACCTTAGGCTTGAGTAGATTGGAAAAGATAGGGGTATCGCTCAATCATATCCAACTCCACTTCCCATGTAGCACTGTCCACACATTGGTTCCTCTAAAGCACCTTAACAGAAGCCACCTCCTTATTGTGAAGCCGCTTGACCTGTCTATCAAATATTTCTACCAGTACCTCTTGATAAGTTAAATTCTCCTCAACCATCACACCCTCCAAAGGTGTAATTGTCGTAGGGTCACCAACCAACTTCCTCAACATCGAAACATGGAACACCAGATGAATGAAGCTCATCTCCGGAAGTAAATCCAACATATAATCCACATTGCTAACCCACTCAACATCCTCATACGGTCCGATGTACCGAGGGTTTAACTTGCCCCTTTTTCCAAA
Organism: Solanum aculeatissimum; assembly: GCA_038996855.1. NCBI lineage: Eukaryota > Viridiplantae > Streptophyta > Magnoliopsida > Solanales > Solanaceae > Solanum > Solanum aculeatissimum. The sequence goes on along the minus strand of JBCEWC010008594.1, from coordinate 11,368 downwards.
ACACATGATGCCTTTAATAGGAGATACCTTCACATAAACCCAATCACCTACATGGAATTCAAGATCCCTCTTCCTAATATCCGAATAGGACTTTTGGTAACTTTGAGCTATCCTCAATATCTCCCTAATCAACTTTACTTTTTCTATGGCCTCAACCACCAAGTTTGGTCCTAACAATGTCACCTCACCTACCTCAAACTAAACCATCGAGGATCTACACTTCCTACCATACAAAGCTTCGAACGGGGCCATACCAATGCTAGCATGGAAACTATTATTATAGGAAAACTCAATAAGTGGTAGATGATCATTTCAATTTCCCTTGAACTCCAAAACACAAGCCCTTAACATGTCCTCCAAGGTTTGAATTGACCTCTTGACTTATCCATCAGTTTGGGGATGGAAGGCGGTGCTCAATTTGATCTTAGTACCAAGTCCCTTTTGAAATAACCTCCAAAAATGAGAAGTAAATTGAGTGCCATGATTCGATATGATAGACCTCAGTACACCATGTAACATCAGCAATTCCTAGGTGTGCAATTTAGCATAATCCTCAGCACTATAAGTAGTCTTGACCAGCAAGAAGTGACCCGACTTAGTCATTCGGTCAACAATAACCCATATTGAGTATAATTATTTACGAGTATGAGGCAACCCAACTATGAAGTCCATATTCACATCCTCGCACTTCCAAGTAGGAATCTCAATATCTTTGCTAGGCCACCGAGCCTTTGGTGTTCCACCTTCACTTGTTGACAATTCAGACATTCCAATATGAATTTGGCGATGTCTTTCTGTCATGACCCGAATAGGAGCCTAAATATGACATGGCGAAGGAGAAACCAAAAGTCCTCAATCAAGCCATCATAACACCATCATTCATATTATCAGTTTGGAAGCGCGAAAGCTAAACTCATAACACATAATCTCTAAGGGAAATTGGGACTTTGGACTCAAGCTATGAGGATATTGTCGAGAATGGGATAAACATGGATTCACATAGAACATAACAATTATCTCTAAGGGGACGGGTAAGTGGGATTCAAGCTATGGGGCACACCGGGATTATGGGACTTTCCACATAAACACATCACAATTTCCAACATTCAAGTCATAAGCATAATCAATAACAATTTTCATAATCAAGGCTAATAAGAATAACTTCCATAAGCATAATATTCAACATATCAAGTCGACATACAAGAGTTTAGATTTGTCTAACAATCCTCTACATAGATAAAGCGGGGCCTCGACATAGTTTTAGGCTCACCCTCAATACATAAGTAAAGTAAATGACAAAATAAAACTAGGTTGATAGAAGGTAGCCATTGGCCTTGAACAAAAGGTCTCACCACTAGTACAAGTCTTCAAGAGTAATCATACGTTGTTCGGTGGAATGTAAAAGTTGTCTCCGACACCTAAATGGTTAGAGAATGTAGAAAAGAGTATGGGTTAGCACAATAAAGTACTAAGTATGCGGTCATGAAAATGCATATGCACATGAGCCTATAACAACCTACATGGCAAGGGCACATATATAGAAGTGAATATAGGAAGGAATAATATATCAATATGCCATGAAAGTCATGATGCATGAAATACCATAATGCATAATATAGAGGGGATGGAACCATAACCAACATCCAAATCCATGTGAGCTACAACATGAACTTGCCCAATAAAATCCCCCCCATTATCAGAGGTGATTACTTGCCATGGGTAATCCACACCATACCTTACGGGCCTCCCATTTCAGTGTGATGGCCACCTTTCTTACGGGTCTCCCATTTCAGAAGGATTTACATAACATAGCATATCATATCATATCATATCAAAGAATACCTTACGGGTCTCTCATTTTTGTAGCGACCTATGGAAGCACATAGTTTCAAGAAAGGAGTGGGACCCTTGGCGATAGCCCACTTACTACTCCAATCCTTATGGTACTAAGTCATCATCCCACAAGAATACATATACATATACGTTCTTTTAAAATGAAACTTGACACTTAGACTTCCAAACATGCATACTTGGGCTTAGAAGCCAAACATACTTTAAAATACTCTTATGCATACTTAACAAGAGTTAAACATAGTTATAGTCATGCATCATGGGCTAAAATGCCAAAATACATTTATGTCATACCTTATGCATAAGAGTAGCTCCATTCATATCATGTCATATCATATTGGTGCAAGCACCCATGTTGTTCAACGAGCCATATCATAGACTTAGTGTGATCACAACTTAGCCTTAACCCATACTTGTTCAAAATCATATTCATAAACATGTTTGGGACTTAGCCCACATCAAAACTTTCATCATAAAACCATGAATCATGCATGCAATGTCATGAGGAACAATATGAATAGCATGGGTAATGGAATTCAACTTTAATTCACAAATAAGAGTAGTTCATGAGAAATTTAAGTTAAAGCTACCATTAAAATATCACTCAAGTAATACCCATGCATAATTTAAAGGTATAAGGGACATATATACTTGATCATCATCAACACCATTGAACCTTCATGAAATTCAAGTTTAAATCAACTTTAAAACACCTAATTTCTACAGCACATAATCCCAATCAACTAATTACTTCAAAATTTAAAGAACCCAACCTTAATTGAAAACATAAAAATCAAATTTAAAGAGGAGGGTTTTGGGGTCTTCGAGAATGAAAGGAAATCCTTGAATCAAAACCCACATACCTTACAATTACCAAAGGAATTGAAGAATCAAGCAAGCAAGGGTTGTCTTCCCCAAATTTCTTCAAGCTTCAACAATGGAGGTCAAGAGAATTTAGGATTTTTCAAAGAGTAATGAGGAGCCTTAGAATGGATGAAAAGGGGTTAGGGGTTAGGTAAAGGGGATTTAGGGGACCTTAGAATGTCTAAAAGAGGCCTAGGAATTAATTAAAGTACCAATTAACCATTAATGAAATGGAAAATTAACTGTCATACAGTGCTACACGGTTGAGCTTCAATGACCGTCTACAGGCACACAGGCTATCCAACTGCCCGTGTACCATGCCTTAGTTTCTGCTTCGGCTCAAACTCTCGGGGACTTTCTGTAACACTTCACGAAGGGGGGTCACGGGCCTTGTGCCTTCACACAGACCATGTATTGGTCCATCGAGCCACACATCACCCACAAACCAACCCCATACTAATACCAAGTCACTGCCTCCCAAGACGGACCCCCAAAGGACCGTTTGAGGTCTCACAGACCGTGGGGTGGTCCGTGGGACTTCACTTGGTCCATGGGTTGGGTCCAGGACACCCTGAACTCTCTAGACCCCTACACGGACCCCCACACGGACCTTGGACCCTCACACAGTCCGTGGTCCTAGTCTTGAGCTATTTTGAAGGCCTATTCCCAGCGTCTTCCGAATTTTATGTAGCCTCACTATTTTGGCCATAACTTCCTCATAGGAACTCCGAATTGAGTGAAACCAGTTGCATTGCGAAGATAACTCAAAAAGATTATATTTGATATGTAGTGGAGCACACGGTTAAACCCTAGTGAAAAGTTATGTTGCCTTAAAGTATGCTGCTCAAACGACCTCTCTAGGCCACCAAATGATCCGCTTTGCATTCGGCCTCTTAAACTCAACCCGTTGCAACCAAAAGTCAATCATGACTAGTATAACATCATACAAGACCAACCATAAGAAGTTTAAAAAAAATTGGGTTGTTACACTTTCTTTATGTCATGCCACCAATATAACTCACTCAAGTGTCGATGCATCTTACTGGATCCCGTATGAATAGAATATTGGAATTTATGAGCTTCACTGATGATAATCTCCTTTAGGCTGTCAACATCTGGAACACACAATCAGTTTTGGTACCGTAGCATACCATCTCCCCCTTGGGAGAAAACCTCAATCTTTCCTTCGGTAACCAATTTGTTTAACTCCACCATGGATACACGACAAGAAAATGACTTATTAAAGACCAAAATTTAATGACAAGTTATAAATATGGTCCATAAAATATAAATATAAGGATGATATTATTTCTGGTCTCTAATTGGCTAGATTAGTTTTTTAAAAATAAAAAAAACTGGTCCCAAAATGAAAATCTTTAGCGGGTGAATTACACAATAGCGGGAACAAAATATTAATTGGACCAAATGGCTCTAAAATCCTTTTCTCTCTCCACAGCAATAAACTAATATCCCTAAATATCAATGGTCATATTTTGTGTCTCTCTCTAACAATACACCAAAATCACTTAGGACTCTTCTTTCTCTTTCACTGATCTATAAAACCTACTAAAATCTTGAATTTTGAATGCATTATTTGCAGCAAAACTTCCATCTACGTATACCACTTGTATCTATACCAAATATTTTGACAATTGGAGATTGATTTCCAGCTTTAGCATTTCTACAGCGTCATCCTTTACCCAGTTTTGTATTTCTGCTATACTTGCCTAAAACTCGAAATTTCTTTGACTATATCATTTTATTGCTGGGTTGAAATAGAGTAAGTTTCATCTTCTTGCCATTCTTCTTCTCCTGTAAAATCTAAGTTTTCAGATAATTGTATGGGCTCTTATAGATACTGATTATTATTGTTTTTGAAAAATAATAGTTTCTTTGTATGTAAAATGGGGGTTAGGGTCAAAGAGGAGATGTCTGAAAGTTTATTTTGAGATTTTCTCTATTAGGGTTGCAGAAATGTCAAGAAATTTTTATAGGGCTATCATTGTGATTTTTTTTCTATTAGGTGATGAATTAGTTTAATAATTTTATTATTAGTGTCATCCAATAATATGCATGTAGGTGGAAGAATGTAAACTGTGACAATTTATAACTTCTGTGTGATCTAACTCTATGCTGAAGTTGTTACTAGTTGTGCCAGTGCACAAGTTTTTTAAACAATATTTTAAACCTGTTAACCAGTAATGCATGTCAATTCTGGTGCATCTTAAACATATCGTCCATGTATAGGGGAGCACATAACCACAATGTTTTCATGAATTTTCTTTCGTGAGTATATGAAGTAGGATCACAATGTTCTTATTTGCTGATACATTGGCAAATTTTGGTAGTTTCATTGATAAGGAAGAGTAGAAGATTGGTGATATTTGATAAGGAAGAGTAGAAGATTGGTGATGCTTAGTAATGAATAAATTACTTCCTCACCAGTTTCAGTAAGTTCTACGAATATGGGGAGAAGTTTGAAAGTATTAGAAGGTGTTGTGGAAGATGGCATGTGTCATATTTTTGGAGCATTTTTCTCAGCATGAATAATATTGATGAATGGACTGTGGAACAAACATTAAGAAGAAGGAACTTCTAAATTCTTAGATTTTCTTGCCCCTTGATTTTATTTCTTATTTTGGTTGGATGTAAGTTAAAACTTTGTGTTTATTTTCTTAAGAATAAGAAAATGAAGGAAACAGAAGGTTGTGGTTGCCTTTTGTTTGCTAGTTAGTTGACTTTACAATTGCAAGTTCTATGTGAACATATTGTGGTAAAACAGCTAATGAGTTGCATAGTTAAAACTTGTGTCTTCTCTATGAGGCCTAGAAGGGGAAATCCATTAGCTTTATGGTGTATCACTTCCTCTCAGTTGCAATTATTACATAATTCTTCTGTGTGGTCTTTTCATTTGAAAAATAATTGTAAGTTGTCAGTAATGGTATCTTTTCAAGTGGAATAATAGTAAGGATACATTTTTTATACTGCTAAACCTATTCAATTTAATCAAGTTACTTTAGAAAAAATTACACTTTGATTAGCAACTGAACTTTTCTTTCTAGGTGAACAATTTCTTGTGTTTTTTCTATATTTTTGCCTTTTCTATTTCTTCTAGTCTACTATGTCAATCTTATGATGCTTCCTCTGAATCTTAGAACTCCTAACTTTGTTCAAATGCTTGTTTTGTCCTATACTTATTGTAATTTGCCTTATTTTTTAGAGACTTGAACAAGGAAGAATACAGACAAATTTTACTTGTTCTACACCTGAAGATAAAGGAAACTTGTCAAGTGCTCCTGTAGAACATAACTTTAAGGTTCTTACATCTTTTCAATATTGCAAGACAACTTAGAGGAGCTTGATATTATTACCAAAATGCAATTCTTGCTGTCAGTTGCTGATGCAACATCAATTTTTTAGTCTATTTGTAGTCTCAAACTCTCAATTATCACATTGCATAACAATCTGTATAAACTGCCAAAGCATATTTGGTTGTTCTTTTGTTATCTCTTTAAAAGAAAATTTAGGAACCACTTGTGTATCATTGTTTTACCCCTTTTATATGTAGATCTTTGAATTAGGTAATCAGGTTGAGAAGAGCAAATTGAATTTGAAGTCATTGAAAGATCTTGAGAGTACTTTCAATAGGTATTTCAAAAATAAACTTAGATAGTTCTTCATACTTTCTCTTGTTTAACTCTAGTGCATTTAATTTTACAATAAAATCAGGCTCGAGGCTATAGAGAATATTGAAGATGCATTTTTTGGTCTTAAGATAGTAGAATTTGAGGGGAATCACATCAGATTATCTTTGAGAACTTTTATTCCAAACATAGAAAACTCACTCCACAACCAAACAATAGATGTTGCCGAACCACAAGAGCAAAATCATGAGTTGTTAATTGAACTGATGGATGGAACCATGGAGCTAAAACATGTTGAGGTATGATTTTTCAGTAGTTTGCGACATAAAAATTAGGTATAGATGCATTTTTGTTCCCTAAGTTATTGGAAAATTATGTTTTTGGTCCTTGTGATTTATGGTTCTGCATGCTTAACCTTCAATTAATTAAATTGTGTAGCTTTGATCGCCTCGAGTAGAGAATATGTTATATTTGACTATTACAAATTTATATTACCAGCAAATACAAAGTAGCAATACAAACATATCATAGCTATTAACCCGAAAAATTATGAATAGCTCATTTTTCTTTCCACCGATGAGATGTTGTTTTGAAAGAGAATGTGGCATAATGTTGTATAATATGAGAGTCTACCACATAAAACAAATCTAACAGACTTATGTTTCTCCTGACAGAACACTAGCTCAAATTAGATTTTAACCTTCTCTATATCAGCCAGAAATTAAAATACTCACCCACTTTTTGTTACAATGGCAACAAACATTATCTGTAGCAAACAGTCATAGTACCTAAACAAGCCATATGGAGAAACTGAAAAAGCTACCATTCTGTGTTATCCAGTATATGGGTTGTGTATAAGTTATAACCGGCCAAATTGTTGGTTTATCTGCAAGCTATTTGATTTTCTTCATTTGTTGAATTACTTCTTGCTTTCTTCGTTTTCACTAGTCAATAAGATATTAAATGCTACCATTTCTGATCTATTATATCTTAATCTAGTTTTTGGTGATGCTCTTCAGATTTTCCCAAATGATGTATTTATAAGTGAAATAATCGATACTGCAAAATCCTTAAGGTGTGTTTCTTCTCATTTTTCTGTTTCACTCTACTGATCTAAGTTTTGGTTTATGCAAATCTACATAGAAGCGCTGGAATATTTATTTGTTTGATGTTTGCGCATAAATCATTATCCTTTATTATATAATAAATTCAAATTTGATGCAAAGTTTTAGTTGATTTTTGCAGTAAAATTGGTATTTCATTTCCTACTTTGAAAGTAATTCGCAACATGATCTATCTATCGTTCAATTCTCATTTTGTTACTATGAAATTTCACACAGTGCCACTGATTCCAGACAGGTCTATTTCCCTGTGGGAGTGCTTGAAAATAGATGTACTTTGGAGTGGTTTGTTAAAAAGGTGCAAGATCGAATTGTTCTTTGCACATTAAGGCGAGTTGTAGTGAAAAGTGCAAATAGTTCAAGGTTAGTCCTTATTTTGTACTTTATGCATGCAATTTGAGTTAAGATCGTTCTGCAGAGGTGTTGTTGTACATTTGTTTCTAATCGTGTCAATCACGGTTTTAGCACTTTATTTATCAATTTGTGGTGCTTTATTCATGTTAATTATACCTAAATTGAAGAAAGTCCTCCCATAGATGTTTTATTTGTACCTTAGGATGCATTACTTGTATGCTACAAAAGGAGATCTAATGTTTTTGCTTCTTGGGACCTATCATACGAATTACAAGTATTAACACGAGCTCTGCATGTTGCAACTTGATAATCACACACTACAATATCTCTATTTATTTCATCCAACTAAGTCACATAAATAAATCTGAGCACCTTACAAAAAACTCATATAAATAAATCTCAAGATTAGTTAGAAAATTCTGCTCTACTAAAAAAAGTATGATAAAGTTAGTATGTTGGTATGCGAGGGATCTGTGAAGAAGAAAGGGTTGTATTTTTATCACGAGCATCTCATTGAGGGGTTCATGGCATTGGAGCGGTGCTAAAATATTATGTTGAATGACTGGTTTACTAAGTGGGCTATTGGGATAGATACGAAACAATTTAGGAGTTCAAATTAGAGTTAGTAACTGTGACTTAACTACAACAACATACCCAGTAAAATCCCATGAGTGGGGTCTTAACATAATCCTATGAATTTGACGAAAGGTGAAGCTTTGTAAATTGAACAAGAGAGGACCGAGTATGTAAAATCCTAGTCTTGACTTTAGAAGGGAACATAAATTATGCAGCAGGGAGAGAAAGAGAACCAAATTTATACATCCAAAGTGATTCTAAGGGTTCTTTCTCTTGGTCTCTATTGCGCTTATTTGATCTATTTTTGAATTATGTACTTATATCTACTCAAAAATCAAACAGGTATTCATTTGATTATGTGGATAGAGAAGAGACAATAGTAGCTCATATGGTTGGGGGAATTGATGCTTTCATAAAGCTACCTCAAGGTTGGCCTCTAACCAACTCTGCTTTAACCCTGATGTCTCCCAAGAGCTCCAATCAGTACTCACAACAGATATCTTTGACTCTCCTTTGCAAGGTTATGGTAAGTTGTTTATTTTTAGTGCTGTTATAGGTAATGATTGTTTTGTACTAGTGCTAGACAGTTTTTGAGTTTGTGTAGTTACATTGTGAATGACAATTTGACTCGAACTTGCATGGTCTATAACAGTTAAAGAGATGCAAAACATAACTAAAATTTCTCAAACAATGAGGTATTGTGCACAATTAAACCATAGCTTTGAAGGAAAGATCGAGTTCCCACAAGACCTTTGTCATATATAGATATGTAAGTGTTGTCATGTTCGATTCCAGCCTATGACTTGAGCTAATTGATAAACTATTAGATTGAAAGAACAGTAAGTCTTTCCTTATAATATGCCTCTAATAACACCGGGTTCCAGTAAGATTGTTAAGCTTGCGATCAAAGTTTTTTTCTAGGGACCTAGGAAGCCCACCAAATTCCAAATTTTCTGATATTAGGTATGTTCTGCAAAAACAAATAGTGTAAACTATTCAAATCACCTCCTAAAATTATTTCCAAGTAGTAAAAAAGTTTCTGTTTGTTCTTGTGGAAAGAAAGGAAAGGTTTAACTTATTGTCTTTCAGTCTCATACTCTCGTCGTTGGATCTTTAATCCATTTCATCTTACAGGAAGTGGCAAGATCATTGGATACAAATGCACGACAGTCCATCTTAGGCTTCACCAGATAGAGTTGAAGAAATACTTGTGCAACAAATGACTGCAGTAACTTCAACCTGAAAACAATCGGAAAGACGACTGCTTCCCTGCTTTGTGATGCTCTTGTACTTATTCTGGGAAGATTTATCAATGTCCTGATATAACTATATTGATGTATATATATTGTGATTGGAAGGTAAATGTGTGCTCTTCCAATGGGATACTCTGTAACTGTTCAAGTAAAACTCCCTTCAAATGGTATGAAATGATTTAAGGACCAGTTTTAAACTTGTCACAAACTGATTTATAGACAAGCTAGAAAACTGGTCGCAGATTGATATATGGACCAGCTTTAAATTGGTCACAAAATAATTTATGGACCAACTTCAAATTGGTCGCTAAGTATTTAAAGACCAGATTCAAATTGGTCACCAAATGATTTAATGATAAAATTTTAATTACTAAAAGCACAAATATGTACAAGATATATGGTCCCTAAAAGTAGTTTAAGGACCAGTTTTGCACTAGTCACAAAAACGTATTAGGTACCAACTTAATAATCTGGTCGCTAGTGGTCTTTAGTGTCAAAGGCTGTAAGGACCAGTTATGCTGGTCGCTATTGCTCTTTAGGTACTAGATTCTTACCTTTAGGGATTAGTTTTCCCTTCGCTATTGAGCAGTTTTCTTGTAGTGATAGATCTAGGTCTTGCTTTGCTTTAACATTAATCACAACAAAAAAATTGAATTTGCCTTGAACAAAAATGCAACCATTTTCTGAGTCGGCCTGCCTAACACTCAATCTAGCCAACCGGTGCACGTCCTTCACTATCTCCCTTCTTCCCCTCATCCACATGCAACACACTTCCCAAAGATAGCCTACTAAGGGCATCCACCACAATATTCTCCTTGACAGGATGGTAAAGGACACTCATGTCATAATCCTTGAGAAATTCTAAGCATCTCCTTTGCCTTAAGTTAAGATCCCTTTGGGTGAACACATATTGCAAACTCTTGTGATCGATGAATACATCCATGTGAACCTCATATAGGTAATGTCTCCAAATCATTAGAGTGAGCACCATCGCCGCCAATTCAAGATCATGGGTTGGATAATTTTTTTCTCATACACCTTCAATTACTGAGACGCATAAGCTATTACTTTACCATTTTGCATAAGCACACAACCTAACCCAATTCGCAAAGCATCACATTATACCAAAAACCCATCTAACCCATTGGGCATGGTCAACACAGGAGCTGATGTGAGTCAATCTTTGAAGGTTTGGAAGCTCTTCTCACACTCACTAGTCCACACAAACTTAGCCTTCTTCTGATTCAATTTGGGCAACGGGGATGCAAAGGAAGAAAATCCTTCAACAAACATCTGGTAATAACCGTCCAAGGAAGCTTTAAATATCTAATGGAGTCACACAGTCTAGGCCAATCTTTCACCGCTTAGGTTTTCTTAGGATCAACCTTAATGCCATCATCGGACACCACATGACCAAGAAATGAAACTTCTCCTAACAAAAATTCACACTTGTTAAACTTGGCAAACAATTACTTCTCCATCAAGGTTTGAAGCACCAACCTCAAGTGATCCATATGTCCTCTCTCACTCCTAGAGTTAATTAGGATATTATCAACGAAGACCACCACAAAATTGTTAAGGAATGGTTTGAACACATGATTCACGAGATCCATAAACACCGCCAAAGCATTTGTAACAACCCGAAAATTTCCTAAACTCCTTATGGTTGATATCTTATGACGTTATACTAGTCGTGGTTGAAATT
>JBCEWC010008593.1:0-19767 GCA_038996855.1 Solanum aculeatissimum | reverse complement strand
TATGCCTCTATTGATTGTAGAACTAGGCGGGTTAAGTTTCAAGTCCCTAATGAACCGGTATTAGAGTGGAAGGGTGGAAACTCTGTAGTTAAGAGTAGGTTTATTTCCTATCTTAAGGCCCAGAGAATGATTGGGAAAGGGTGTATCTACCACATTGTTCGGATCAGAGATGTAGAAGGTGAATCCCCTAGGCTTGAATCGGTTCCGGTAGTGCAAGAGTTCCCCGATGTGTTTCCAGAAGATTTTCCCGACATCCCTCCCGATAGAGAGGTGGATTTTGGTATAGATCTTCTCCTGGATACTCAACCCATTTCCATTCCCCTGTATCGTATGGCTCCGACAAAGTTAAAGGAGTTGAAAGACCAATTGAAGGATCTGTTAGAAAAGGGGTATATTAGGCCTAACATTTTACCTTGGGGTGCTCCAGTGTTGTTTGTGAGGAAAAAGGATGGGTCTCTTCAAATGTTTATCGACTATAGGCAATTGAATAAGGTGACCATTAAGAATAGGTACTTGTTGCCTAGGATTGATGATTTGTTTGACCAACTTCAAGGGGCTATTCACTTCTCCAAAATAGATCTCCGTTCGGGTTATCATCAATTAAAGGTGAGGAAGTGTGAAATTCCCAAGATGGTTTTTCAAACCCGTTATGGTCATTTTGAATTTGTGGTGATGTCCTTTGAGTTGACTAATGCTCCGGCGGTGTTTATAGATCTCATGAATCGGGTGTTCAAGCCTTTTCTTGATAATTTTGTGGTGGTGTTTATTGACGATATTTTGATCTACTCCTGTAGTGAGCGAGAGCATATGGGTCATTTGAGATTGGCTCTCCAAACTTCAAGGGAAAAGAAGTTGTATGCAAAATTTAGTAAGTGTAAGTTTTGGTTGGGTGAAGTTTTCTTTCTTGGTCATGTAGTGTCCGGTGATGGCATCAATGTTGACCCCAAGAAAATTGAGATGGTAATGGATTGGCCTAGACCATTGACTCCTTCAGATATTTGTAGTTTCCTTGGTTTGGCATGTTACTATAGAAGGTTTGTTGAGGGATTTTCATCTATAGCATCTCCATTGACCAAATGGACTCAAAAGAAAGCCAAGTTTGTGTGGTCTAGTGAATGTGAGAAGAGCTTCCAACTTTGAAAGATCGGCTTACATCAGTCCCGATTTTGACTTTGCCAAAAGGTTTAGATGTGTTTGTGGTATATTGTGATGCATCCCGTGTTGGTTTGGGTTGTGTGCTTATGCAACATGGTAAGGTGATAGCCTATTCTTCCTAGCAATTGAAGGTGCATGAACAAAATTAACTGACTCATGATCTTGAATTAGCGATGGTGGTGTTTGCTTTGAAAATTTGGCGTCATTATTTGTATGGGGTTCATATGGATATGTTCACCGACCATAAAAGCTTGCAATATGTGTTCACTCAAAGGGATCTTAATTTGAGGCAAAGGAGGTGGTTGGAACTTCTTAAAGATTAGATATGAGTGTGCTTTATCTCCCCGGTAAGGCTAATGTTGTGGTCGATGATTTTAGTAGACTTTCTATGGGGAGTGTTATACATGTGGATGAAGGAAAGAAAGAGGTAGCAAGGGATGTGCACCGTTTGGCTAGGTTAGGTGTGAGATTGACCGAAAATGACAATGGTGGCGTATTTATCTAAGGTGGGTCCGAATCTTCCTTGGTAGTTGATGTTAAGGCTATGGAAGATTTAGATCCTTTTTTGGTAGAATTGAAGAAGTTGGTTGCCGATGGTAAGGTTGAGGTTTTCTCCCAAGGGATAGATGGTGTGCTTCGGTATCAAGATCGATTGTGTGTTCCGAATGTTGATGGCTTAAGGGAGACTATTATGAAAGAGGCTCACAATTCATAATTTCTGTTCATCCGGGATCCACAAAAATGCATCAAGACTTGAAAGGGTTATATTGGTTGCATGATATGAAGAGGGATGTGGCTAAATTTGTGTCAGAATGTCCCAATTGTCAACAAGTGAAAGTAGAACATCAAAGGCCCGGTGGCTTGACACAAGACATTGAGATTCCTACTTGGAAGTGGGAAGATATAAATATGGACTTTGTTGTTGGGTTACCCTGCACTAGAAGACAATTGGACTCCATATGGGTTGTGGTTTATAGAATGACTAAATCAGCTCACTTCCTGCCGGTCAAGACCACCTATAGTGCCGAAGAGTATGTCAAGGTCTATATTCGGGAATTGGTGAGGTTGCATGGTGTGCCAAGGTCTATCATATCGAACCGTGGTACCCAATTTACTTTTCATTTTTGGAAATCCTTTCAAAAGGGGCTTGGTACTAAGGTAAAGTTAAGCACCACATTCCATCCTCAAACCGATGAGCAAGCCGAGAGAACAATTCAAGACTTGGAGGATATGTTGAGGGCTTGTGTGTTGGAGTTTAAAGAAAATTGGGATGATCACTTGCCTCTCATTGAGTTTGCCTACAATAATAGTTTTTATGCTAGCATCGGTATGGCTCCTTTTGAGGCCTTGTATGGTAGGAGATGTAGGTTTCCGGTTGGTTGGTTTGAAATTGGTGAGGCGCCTTGATAGGCCCGGACTTGGTGGTTGAGGCTATTGAAAAGGTGAAATTGATTCGGGAAAGGTTGAAGACGGCCCAAAGTCGTCAAAAGTCCTATGCAGATGCGTGAATGAGGGACCTTGAATTTCATGTTGGTGATTGGGTCAATGTGAATTTATCCCCCATGAAGGGTATTATGCGTTTTGTCAAGAAGGGCAAGTTGAGCCCAAGGTATGTCAGACCTTATGAGATTGTAGAGCGGGTTGGCAATGTAGCTTATCTTGGACTTGCCTTTGAATATGAGCTCTATTCATCCGGTTTTCCATGAGTCCATGTTGAGAAAGTTGGTTGGTGACCCCAAGGCCATTGAACCTTTGGTAAGTGTGACAATTGAAGAGAATTTGACTTATGAAGAAGTACCTGTTGAGATTTTTGATAGACAAGTGAAACGGCTTTGGAATAAGGAGGTGGATTTGGTTAAGGTACTTTCGAGAAATCAAGATGTGGTGAGTGCAATGTGGGAAGCAGAGTTGGACATGAAGGAGCAATATCCTAATTCTTTGATTCTTAAGTTTCATGAAATTGCATGCATTCATGAGCACGAAAATGATTTAAATGATGTTTTGACATTAGTTTTGAATGATTTATTATATGATGCATGATCTCATGGGTTTTGGTCAGCATGTCTCTTGTTTTGTGAGTTATGTCCTCAAGCCCTAGTCTTAGCTCATTCGAGGACGAATGTTCCGAAGGAAGAGATGATGTAACAACCCGAATATTTTTGAAAACTCCTTAGAGTTGGTCTTGTATGATGTTATACTTGTCATGGTTGAGTTTTGGTAGACATGGGTTGAGTTTAAGTGGCCGAACGCAAAACGGATCATTTGGTGGCCTAGAGAGGTCGTTTGGACAGTATACTTTGAGCGATCAGAAGATTTGATTCGGATTTAAAGTTGTCTGTTGTTACATATAAAATTGAAGATCTTTTAGTTAGCTTCACAACGCAACCGGTTTCACTCGATGCAGAGTTCGTATGAGGAAGTTATGGCAAAAATAGTGGGACTGCCTGAAATTCGGAAGACATTGGAGATAGGCCATAAAAATTGCCCAAGGCAAGGACCACGGACCGTAAACCTTGGTACAGTCCACGTGGGGGTCCGTGTCATGGTCCAGTGAGTTGGGGGTAGCAAGCACCCACACCAAAACACCAGTTATGGCCCATGGACCACCCCACAGTCCGTGAGCCTTGGTACGGCCCGTCAAGGGGTCCGTCTAGTGGGCCAGAACCTTGGCCAAGGCTGGGGGTTGATTCTTAGGCCAAGTGTGGCTCCACGGGCCAGTACACGGTCCATATGAAGCCACACGGCCCGTGAGTCCTCCCGTTAAGTGATCCAGAAAGTCCTCCGATAGTTCGCATTGAAAATTTGGCTAAGTGTCGTTTGATGGTTGGTTGTACGGACCGTTAGTCAAGTTCACGAGCACTGTAGCTCCACCATGTCCCTCTGCTTGGCAATTAAAAGTTTGTTCCATTAATGGTAATTTCATCATTTAATAAATCCCTAGGCCCCTTTTAGGTATCCTAAAGTCCCCTAAGCCCCTACATCAAGACCTAAACCCTTATTCATCTATTCTAAGACTCCTATATACACTTTGAGAATTCAAAAATCCTCTTGTTCTCCATTGAAGAAACCTTGAAAAAATTGGGAAAGACGACCTTGACTAAGTTTGACTTTGCAATTCCTTTGGTGAAATTAAGGTATGTGGAATTTAATTCAAGGATCTTCTTTCATCCTTGAAGACCCAAGAACCCTAACCTTTAAATTCGATTTTAAGCTTTCAATTATGTTATGGGTTCTTCAATTATTCATGTAGATTACTGTTCAAAATTGTGTGTTGTAGTTTTTAGGTGATTTAAACATGATTTTAAGCTTGAATTTGTGAATGTTCATGGAAGCCCTTGATTAATCAATTGCATGTCCCTTTCATGATTCAATTAAGCATGGATAACTTGCATTATGACTTATTTATGGATTTTTACATGATTTATGATGAATTACCTTTCAAATTGTGAATTTAAGATCGAACTCCATTACCCATGTTTTTGATCCTCATTAATGGCATATGCATGGATATTGTTCTATTGCAACTCTAGATGAAACTCATGTTTTGAATGTAATGCTAAGACTTGTGATCACATAGTCTCCTTGCCATGGCTCTTAGAGCATATTGGGTGCTTGCACCATATTGACATGTTTTGAATACTTGATATGATAAGCTATGTAGATGAGCTACACTTATTGCATTGACATGGAATGATCATGAAATGTTTTTTAAGCTCTTGATGGACTTTGGCCTAAGCATGAACATGATTTGAACTATAGTTGGTTTTGGCTAAGGATGCATTTTTCAAAAATGAATGTACGTCTTCCTACTTTGAAATTGCATGTACCTATACGTATTCCTATGGGATGAGACTTAGTACCGAGGGATTGGAGGCGGGTGGACTATCTCCACAGGTTCCATACTCCTTTCCGTAAAACCATGTGCCATCATGGGTTAATTCCCTAGATAGGGAACTCTGTAATGTTTCCCCTTGTCTCAAGGGTGATTAGGGTACTACTTGGCAAGTAGTCTGGATTCAGGTAGTGGCTCGCTCGGGTCATTCCAAGTTTTCAATTGAGGTCACATCCCTGAATTTATATATTAATCATAGGAGTGCATCTCATGCATCATGGCATAGCATCTTGTAATATTACTCTTTAGCTACGTGCACTTTTTTTGTATCACTTTTCCCCTTGTCATGTTGCTTGGTCAAACTACATTATCATATGCATTGCATGCCCGCATACTTAGTGCTTAATTATGCTAACCCATATTCTTGTTCTACATGTTCTAACCATGTAGGGACCGGAGGCGATATCTACATTCTACCGGATGAAGCTTGATCATTTGTGAAAACTTACTAGTGGTGAGCCCTTTTGTTCAACGGAAATAACCACCGTCTATTCTAGCTTTTTTATGTTATGTTATTTACTTTCTTATGTCTTGAGGGTGAGCCTCAAACTTGTCGAGGCCCCGCTAATTCATGTAGAGGCATTGTTGGACCATTCTAGACTCTTGTACGTTGACTTATTATGTTGAACACTTGGCTATGTAAAATGATGCCAATTTAGGTTTCATTATGATAATGCTCTTTTATTATGCTCATGATATGGATGTTGGGAATCTTGATTGAGTATGTGCTTATGTGGAACGTCCCATAATCCCGGTGTGCCCCTATAGTGGAATCTTATTTCCCCTTACCCTTAGAGATTATTGTTATGTGCTATGTGTATGCATGCTTGTCCCATTCCCATTCTTCTCCCCATAGCTTGAGTCCCATGTCCCAAATCCCTTAGAGCTTATGTGTTATGTATTTAGCTTCTACGTTTTCAAACCGATGATGTGTGTAATGATGCTATGATGGCTTGATCGAGGGCCTTCGGGTTCTCATTCGCCATGTCACATCTAAGACCCTTATCCGGGTCGTGATAATTGAGGGTCAAAATGATATAGTATAGGTATTAATTAATAAGAAAGGTCGAAATTTCCCCTTTCAAAAGTTTATCGAATAGGACCATGAGACTCCTTTTATGGGTTTTGGTCTAATATATGGTCTTAGGTGAGGATCTCGTCTGATGACATTTCAAACTCTCAAAAACTTTTCTCTGAATCATATTCCACAACTTGACTTACGGCTCGTAAGTGATTTCACAGGTCATTTCATAGCTCATACCTCTAACCCCTAAAAATCCCAAATCTTAGTAATCCTGATCATCATTCTATGAGCATGGGTTATGGCCCATGGAAGAACTTATGGTCATAAAGGCCGTCTTAACCACTCATACTTGGAGAAATTTTCCATACTTTATTTTCCTTTACACTTTCATACCTTTCAACATGTGGGCCTTACAATTAAATAATTTTTTGCTTGTGTTATCCTTTTGTTACTTCCCATGAATGCGTGTTATATGCTAAGGTGTTAGTTAGAGGTTCCTTCGGGGATCTCATTTACTTTATTATGGCTAAGGACTAGGCTTGGGTCGTGATAGTCATAGCCAATTCAAACACAATCAAGTATCCAACAATACCTCTAAAAAAACATTGATAGGCAGAGAGTCTTAGACATGTCCCAAGAAGTGAAATAAAAGTGGCATAGTCATAAGCAACAAGCTAGATAAAAAGAGCTATTGTTATTGAAACTAGAGGACTCACCAACAAAGCGAAGTCTTCAATCTGATAATCAACCGTGAGTGTGAGGAGGAGGAGGATGATCGCCAGAACCTATATGGTGACATCATATAGGCAACATATGTGTTAGTATTAAGAAAAGTACTAAGTATGTAGGATGCAATGCAACAAGAAAATCATATGCCATAATAAGCAAGATGCAAAATCATAACAATGGTAAACGCTCAATATATCATGGATGCTCGATGATTTATTAAAACATGCTTGAAAGAGCCACAATTTTATAGCATATCATGTACATAGCTATGTAGTAGGTGACCCTAACCGACACTAAGACCATGTGAGCTACAACACGGATTTCCGGTGTTGCTTTCACTCTAGAGAAGGAGTAGACTACTTTCCAAGGTAGTCTATACCCTACTTTGTTGGTGTCATGAACATTGAGCTATATGTGGATCTACTAGCTAATACATAATCCTATGGTGGCACGTTCTTATAAGGAAAAAGGCTTTATATAAGAACCCTTGAGGATAATCCTCCACCCTAGGCTTTATTTGGTGATAATTCTAGTCCTACAGAATACATAACATAATCATACATTCGTAAGATTATCAATATAAATATTTTATGATAGGAATAGCTCATTTACTTCATAACCCCTTCAAGTGAGCATTATTCTTTTACAAGAGGGTGTATCATACATAAGTCATAAAACGTGCTTCATAAATCATTACATAGCTTTCACAAAATTTTTCATAGATTTCATAACATGCTTGCAAGCCCTTATCATAGATAACACACGCCCTAGGAGGAGGACTTAGCTTAAGCTTAGTGGAATCATGCATGTTAACTTCAGAATTGTAACGACCCAATTTTTTTTTTTTAAATTCGTAGTGGTCGGTAAAGGTCTATTTTAAACTTGTGTTGATTGTCTAGTGACCATCATGGATCATACTTATGTGGCCATGTTGAAAGGAATAATGTTGGTTAAGTTTAACTTGACATCAGGAGGCAGGGACAACTTGGAATAGTATATCTCTTGATACTTGATGAACTGTGTGGGACATGACCTATCAAATTGAAGCTCTTTGAGTTACCTTCGTAACGCAATTAGTTTCACTTCAATCGGAGTTTGGATGAGAAAGTTATGGCTTTTGACGTAAGACTGTCTGTGCACGAAAGCATTCAAGAAAGGAAGGGATAAAGTTCGCTAAGGCAGGGCCACACGAAAGGACAACGAACCGTGTGGGGGTTCATGGCCTATGAGCCCATCAGTGGGGTGATCCATTATATGATCTAGGTAATGGACTAAGGCCCCGAACAGAGTGAGGCTCCACAGTCCAGTTCACGGTCTGTGTGATGCCTCACCATTCATGGGGACACCCGTGGAGTGGTCCAAAGACTTGATTTTACCCTGGGCCAGGACTTCGAGCCAAGTGAGGCTCCGCGGAGGAGTTCATAGTCCGTGTGATGCCTCATGACCCATGATCCAGCCCGTGGAGTGGTCCAGAAAGTTCCCAAGATTTGTAAGCCAAGGTTGTGATTATGTGTAGCCACACGGTCGAGTTCACAAACCGTGGACCGTTGTATGGTCCATGTAGATGTTCTGCGTCTCTAGTTCCAAGTTATTTTTCTCCATTTCGGTAATGGTGTAATTGTATTTTTAATTGATCCTAGGGTTATTTTAATCTTTCTAAACTCTCCTAAAACACCTAAATTAAACCCTAATCCCTCTTAATTCATTCAAGCTCTAGAACCTTTTTAAAATTTTCTCTCAACCTCCATTGAAGGAAAGCTTAGGAATTTGGGAAAAAACAATTCTTCTTCAGAATCTTCGTATTTCTCTAGATTAATTCAAGGTATGTGAGCTTGATTCATGGTTTCTCTTTCAACCATGAAGACCCAAAAACCTTTTAATTTAATTTGATAGATTTTGATTTCTTGAAAATGGGTCTTTAACATTATGAATGATTTACTTGAAATTGAAGTGTGAGTTGTGTTAATTTATGAATTTCAAAGTGTATTGAGCCCCTAGTTGATAATTTCCATTGATTTCATGATGATTCAAAATGCATGTCCCCTTAGTTCTCCAATTCAAGTATGGGTATCAAGAATTATGCTTTAAATTGATGATTTTATTATGCTGAGGATATGAACTTCTTGTATTGATGATTTAAATGATCATATACCATACCCATGCTACTCTTGATCATCAATGCATTGCATTCATGAGCATGAAAGACTTGTTATGATGAAACTCTCGATAAGGGCTTGACCCTCATGTTATGATATGATATGAGAAATGACCAAAGGTGATCACATTAAGTCCATGTTGTGGATCTTTGAGCAATTATGGGAGTTTACACCATTATGATATGATATGATATGTTATGATAAGGAACAAATGATATGTTATGTAGATGAGCTACTCCTATTGCATTGGTTTTCGAAACTCTTGTTTGGCTTTGAGCCTAAGTATGGAAAGACTTGAATTATGATTTGTCCTTTAGCCCAATTATGCATTGTTTTAAATGAAATGTTACATCTCCATTTTGAAGGCTTGTATATGTATATGTATTCCCGTTGGATGAGACTTAGCACCGAGGGATAGGAGTCGGGGTGAACTATCTCTAAGGGTCCATACTCTTTTTCGTCATACCAAGTGCCACCATGGGTATTCTCCATTGATGGAATTGACTTGTTATGTATCCTCTTGTTTTAGGGTTGACTAGGTATCTACTTGGCAAGTAATCCAATTCCAATTTGTAGCTCGCTTGGTATCTCATGTTGTCGGTTGAGGTCACATTCTCGCTATGATATGTAGGTTTGCACTTCATGCATCACGACATGACATGGCATATTATTATAATATAAATTCCTTTGGCTATGCGCACTCCTTTCCGTACCATGTGTGCCCTTGTCATCTAGCCTTGTTATAGGATCATGTGCATGTGTATGGCATACCCGTATACTTAGTGTACTATATGTGCTAACCCATACTCTTTGTCTACATAATCTAACCACGTAGGGACCGGAGGCAATTTCCTTCCACCGTTGGAAGTCTAGTGAAGAATTTAAAGTGTTGCTTGTGGTGAGCCCTATACTCCAAGGGCAATACCCAATTTCTTCTACCTTATGTCTATATTTATGTTTTCTTTATCTTCTGACTTGAGGGTGAGCCCGGAATTTGTCGAGACCCCATCTCATCTTATGTAGAGGCATTGTTGGACATATCAAACTCTATTATATGTTATGCTATGTGTTGATTGAAATGATATGACTATCTATGTTCGTGATGTCTTCTTATGTTATGCTTTCATTTCCTCTTATGTTATTGTGAATGTTGGATTAGGAATGTGCTTATGTGGAAAGTCCCTAACCCTTTCTTGCCTCTATAGCTTGAGTAATAATTACCTGCCCCTTAGAACGTAATTGCTATGTGCTATGTGATTCATGCTTATCTCATTCCCGGCAACATCCCCATAGCATGAATCCAAAGCCCCGGAATCCCCTAGATTTATGTGTTATTTGCTACTTTTACGTGCTTTCGAACTGATGATGTGTGTGATGATGCGAAGATGGCTTGAACGAGGACTCTCGAGTTCTCCTTCTCCATGTCACATCTAGGCATGTCATTTTTAGGCCCAATATTCTATTCATCCAGGATCTACTAAGACGCATCGGGACTTGAGATAGGTATATTGGTGGCATGGCATGAAGAAGGACATAACCAAGTTTGTGTGGGAATGTCAAAATTTCCAACAAGTAAAGGTGGAACACCAAAGGCCCGGCAGGTGGGCCTAAGATATTGAGATTCCTACTTGTAAGTTGGAAGATGTGAATATAGACTTCATAGTTGGGTTACCCTATACTCATAAATAATTTGACTCAATATCGGTTGTTGTTGACCGAATGACTAAGTCGACTCACTTCTTACCGAGATTATATGCAGGAGTTGGTAAGGTTATATGGTGTACTGAGGTCTATCATATCAGATCATGGTACTCAATTTACTTCTCATTTTTGGAGGTCGTTTCAAAAGGGACTTGGTACTAGGATCAAATTGAGTACCGCATTTTATCCTCAAACCGATGGGCAAGCCGAGAGAATAATTCAAACCTTGGAGGATATGTTAAGGTCTTATGTGTTGGAGTTCAAAGAAAATTGGGAAGATTATCTACCACTTATTGAATTTGCCTACAATAACAGTTTTCTTGCTAGCATCGATATGGCTCTATGTCAAGCTTTGTATGGTAGGAGGTGTAGATCCCCAATAGGGTGGTTTGAAGTAGGTAAGGAAGAATTGTTGGACCCAAACTTGGTGGTTGAAGCTATAGAGAAGGTGAAGTTAATTAGGGGGAGGATAAGGACGGCTCAAAGTCACAAAAAGTCCTATTCAGATATTAGGAAGAGAGACATTGAATTTCATGTGGGTGATTAGGTTTATGTGAAGGTATCTCCTATGAAATACATCATGCATTTTGACATAAAGGGAATTTTAAGCCCTCGCTACGTCGGACCCTATGAAGTGGTTGAACGAATTGGAAATATGGCTTATAGGTTGGATTTGCCTTTGGAGATGAGTTCTATTCATCCGGTGTTCTATGTTTCGATATTGAGGAAATTGATTGGTGACCCTAAGGCAATTAAACCTTTGGAGGGTGTGACGATTAAGGAGAATTTGACCTACGAAGAGATGCCAGTTAAGGTCTTGGATAGATAGGTTAAGCGACTTCACAACAAGGAGATGGCTTCGGTCAAATTACTTTGAAGAAACTAACAAGTGGATAGAACTACGTGGGAAGAGGAGTCAGATATGATGAAGCGATACCCTTATCTTTTCCAATCTACTCAAGCCTAAGGTACTAGGTTCTATCTTTCTAATGGTCCTAATTCTTAATTCTTGAGTATAATGGCATTGCATGCATACATGAGCACAAAAAATATTTAAATGACGTCTTGACATGAGTTTTAAATGGTTTTTGAAATATTGCATGATCCTTTATGAATTGTGTTGAATGTTTCTTGCTTGATTGAGTTCTTCAAACCTTAGTCTAGCTCATTCGAGGACGAATGTTCCCAAGGGAAAGATGATGTAATGACACAAAAAAAAATTCAAACTTCATAGTGGTTTGTCAAGGTGTATTTTGGACTTGTTTTGGTTGGCTAATGACCATCATGGATCGTACTTATGTGGCCATGCTCAAAGGAATCATGTTGGTTAAGTTTAGCTTGACGTCGGGAGGCAGGGATGTCGTTGAATAGCCATATAGTACGTGATGAACTCAGTGGGACATGACCTATCAGATTGAAGCTCTTTGAGTTATCTTCGCAATGCAATTAGTTTCACTAAAATTGGAGTTTGAATGTGGATGTTTTGGCTATTGAGGTAAGACTGTCTGTGCACGAAAGTGTTCTTGAAAAAAAGGGGCAAAGTTGTCTAAGGCAGGGTCAGAAGGAAGGACCACGGACCGTGTGGGGGTTCACGGCCCATGAGCCCGTCCATGGGGTAATCTAGAATATGATGCCTCATGGTTCGTGGGGGCATCCGTGGAGTGGTCCACAGACTTGCTTGGACCCTGGGCCAGGACTTCGAGCCAAGTGAGGCTCCATTGACCAGTTCACAGTTCCTGTGATGCCTCACGTCCCATGAGCCAGCCCATGGAGTGGTCCAAAAATCTCGCAAGATTTGCAAGCCAAGGTGACCAAGTGTAGCCACAGGATCAAGTTCACGGACCGTGGGCCGTTGTACGGTCCATGTAGCTGTTCTGTGTCTTTAGTTCCCAATTATTTTTCTCCATCTCAGTAATGGTGTATACATAATTTTAATTGAACCTAGGGTTGTTTTAGTCTTTCTAAAACCCCTAAATTAAACCCTAGTTTCTCTTAATTTATTCAAGCTCTTGAACCTCTTCAAATTTTCTCTTAATTTTATCTCAACCTCCATTAAAGGAAAGCTTAGGAATTTGGGAAAAATCAATTCTTCTTCAGAATCTTCTTATTTTTCTTGGTTAATTCAAGGTATGTGGGCTTGATTCTGGTTTCTCTTTCTACCGTGAAGACCCAAAAACCTTTTCCTTTAATTTGATAACTTTTAATTTCTTGAAAATGGGTCTTTAACATTATGAATGATTTACTTGAAATTGAAGTGTTGGCTGTGTAATTTATGAATTTCAAAGTGTATTGAGCCCCTAATTGATAATTTCCATTGATTTCATGATGATTCAAAATGCATGTCTGAAACAACCCGAAATTTTTGAAATCTCCTTATGATTGGTCTTATATGATGTACTACTGGTCATGGTTTAGTTTTTGTAGCCACGGGTTGAGTTTAAGAGGCCGAACGCAAAATGGGCTAGTTGGTGGCCTAAAGGGACAGGTTTTGCAGTGTACTTCAAATGGTCACAAATTTTGATGTAGGATGAACCATGTAGGCTACTATATATCAAATTGCATCTCTTTGAGTTAGATTCGCAAAGCAACTTGTTTCACTAAATTTGGACTTCGGATGAGGGAGATATGGCCCAAACAGTGAGACTGTACAAAATTCGGAAGACATTAGAGATAGGCTCAGAAAAGTGGCTAAGGGCAGGGCCACAGACTGTCAAACTTGGAACGGTCTGTGTGGGGTGTCGTGGGATACTCCAGTGAGCTTAGGGTAGCAAGGAACCCCCCCTAAGACAAGTGTAGGACCATGAGACCTTGAACGGCTCGTTTGAGCCTAGATGGCTCGTTTACTGTCCCTTCAAGTGGGACAGAAGCTAGGCCAAGCCATGGAAAAGTCTGGGAGTCTAAGTTTGGGCTCACGGGACACTTACACATCCAGTCAACCTCCGAACGGTCCATCAAAATGCTCGTCAAGTGTTCCAGAAAGTCCTCCGAGAGTTTGCACTGAAAACTTGTCTAAGTGTTGTTTGATGGTTAGGGAAACGGACCGTGAACAGTGAGATGGGAACTGTAGCATCCATCTCACTCTGCTTAGTCTCAGAAAGTTGTATTTTATTAATGGTATTTTCATGATTTAACATTTCCTTAAGCCCCTTTTTGGTATCCTAAGGTCTCATAAACCCCTAAAACATTCCCCAAACCCTCATTCATCCATTCAAACTCTCCTACACTCACTCTTGAAATCCTAAGACTCTCTTGGCCTCCATTGAAGTAAGCTTGGAAATTTGGGGAAGAAGACCTTGACTAACTTGACATTGCTATTTGTTGGTGCAATTAAGGTACAAAGGAACTTACTGGGAGTGAATAAACTCAGCCAAAACCAGATCTTAGCCCATCAAAACATCAACTCAGTCTTTCAGGATGAGACTAGAAAAGGGAAAAACTTGGAACCTGCACCCTATACTGTGGTCCAAACACTGGCCACCAAGTTGAGAATGAATATGGCTAAGCAGGAGAAGTGTATTGAGATTGAACAGCCTAAATATACCTCCAAACAAGGCCTACCAGCTGTTATTTGTAAGAAGGATGCTTATATGCTCAAACTAGCTGAGTTATGTAGATATACCTTGCTTGGTAAATTTAGTAGCACCATGCCTAAAGTGGAACTTATCAGAAAGAGTTTCATACTCCAGACCCAACTGCTAGGGGGAGTTAAAATTGCACATTTTAATGCTAGGCATGTGTATATTGACTTGGATAATGAGACTGATTATGTCACTGTGTGGACTAAAAATAAGATGCACATAGAGGGACAGCCAATGAGAATTCACACCTGGACCCCTACCTTTAAGCCTGAGGAAGAAACCCCCATTGTCCCTATATGGGTCACACTTCCTGAACTACCCTGGCATTGTTATAACAAAGCATCGCAACCACCCTCTTAGCTCCCATTGGCAAAGTCTTATATCTGGACACAACTTCTATACAGAAGACTAGGGGAAGCATGGCCAAAGTTAAGGTTCAGATAGATATTACCAAAGAAAGACCATCTCATGTGTGAATGGGCTTTGATAAGAAAGATTTTATAATTGGGAGGTGGAAAACCATTCAATATGAGAGCATACCAGCCAACTGTTTGTACTGCAAACACCAAGGTCATGTGGAGCATGTTTACACTATCAAGAAAAGGGATAAAGATTACAGGTCCAGAAAAGAAATTGAAACAGCTACAAGGAGAATCATCAGGAAGGGGCTAAGGAGGTCCAGCAGATAACTGAAAGTAAGAAGAATACTAAGGGCAGTGGTGTAAAGGACACAGGTAAAATAGGTCAGGAACAAGATAATAGACAACAGAGGGATCTATGGCAAACTCAAGAGAAAAAAAAACAAAAGAAAACCTTGAAGCAGGGACAACAGGAGAGTATACAAAGTATCCCTCATGATCAGACTAGCACAAAAGAACAACAGAATGAAAGAAGAATACTAGGTAAGTACTCTAAAACTGAGCTATCTCATTGTTATGCTAATCTTGAACATCAAGAACAACCCACTAACCATTTTGCAGAGGGAGAAACAAACAAGGATCACACGAACAACATCATGTCAATGCAAAAACAAGTAGGAAAGGTACAAATAGATGATAAGGCCATACCAAAGGGAGTCAACAACAAGGATCACTCAGAAAAACAACTGCCTATTAAAAAAAGAGAACGTATTGACTTATCTTCCCATGAGAGGAATGGGCTAGACCTTCTAGACCATTCTCTCATTCCCCCATATCCTAAAGAGGCTAGTATTATTCATTCATCTCCCCCTTCTCCCCACGGTGTTGATAGAGGTCAAGAAGTTGTTAAGGAGTACCCTACTAACTTGCAGGATGGGGAACCTGAGGGAGGGAATCTGACTCATGTTTTGCATGAGGTTTCCACTGACCTTATATTAGACTATAGAGCCCCTGCTACCCCTGTATATCATCAGAAGGAGTTGGGTCCTTGTGGGAGATCCAATATGGGAGGTATGGCCAAAGATTTGGGCTCAATTGCTGGTACTAATTCTACAAGTAAATCCAAAAGAAACAAATTGAGCAAAAAAAGGAGAGATGCTCTTAAGAAGAAAATGGAAAATCAACAAAGGAGTGCTGAAGTTCCTCAGAATTTTGAAGGGAGGAATATATAAGAAGAAAGTCAGGAAAAAACCAAAGGAAAAAGGTTGCAGACTAAGGAAGCTCAACAAACTGTTAGTCCCCTTATTGGAAAGAACACCACTAATGTACCCAAATTCTGATCCACCCCTACCTAGTGAGGAGGTTGATGAATACCAGGTGATACACTAAGAGGATGAATTTGATAAAGACAACCTCCCCTAAAATGAAGGGGAAGAAGAGGAAATATGTGAGTATCTAATACAAGCTTTCAGCCCCCCAATGAAAAGGAGGACAATACTGAGCTTCAAAGAGTTACAAATCAATAGGGACTATCTCTTAGAATTATTTTCCAAGAAAAAATTAATAAAAGGATAACAAAGTTACTCAGTCTGCCACTGGAGGTAGACCTAACACTAGGTTGTTCTTAGCAAAATCTACTCAATGATTATAACAATCACATGGAATGCTAAGGGTATCAATACCCAGGGTGTTGTGGAAAGACTCAAAGCTCTTAAGAAAATTCACAGGTTGGGCATGATCACAATTCTTGAACCATTTTCTAAAGTAACTAAGCTTGATAAGTTTAGGTTACAGTTGACTATAGATAAGGCTATAAACAATCCTAATGGAAAAATATGGATTTTTTGGAATGATGACACTAACTGCCAAGTTTTGGACTCTGATGAGCAACAAGTCACTTATGCCATTCACCAACCTCAGCTGGCTTCCAAGTATATTATTACATTTGGGTATGCCAAATGTAGTGACCAGTTAAGTAGACCCCTGTGGGATAAAATGCTCAATTTGGCTAATTATCACAATAACACCCCTTGGTGCATCATAGGAGACTTTAATGTTATCACCAACACTGAAGAAAAGAGTGAAGGCATCCCTTACAACATCAAGAAAAGCTTTGAATTCATTGGCATAATTGAGGATTGCGGACTACAAGACTTAGGATTCTTAGGGAAAAAATTCACTTGTACTAATAAGAGAGGAATTGAGGCTACTAACTGGAAGAGACTGAATAGGGGAATGGTAAATGACAGGTGGTTGGAGATTATGCCACAAACAAGAATCACTCACCTCCCCTCAGTGGGTTCTGATCATTACCCCCTTTTATTGGAAATGCAGTTTAGAGGCAATACTCCTACCAAATACTTCAAATTTCTAAACTGTTGAACTGACTAGGAATCTTTTCTGGATACTGTAAGAAACTGTTGGAACAAGGAAACCAGTGGCACACCTATGAGGATTTTCCACCTTAAGCTGAAAAGACTGGCCACTACCCTGAGTATTTGGTCCAGGGATCAGTTTTGAGATATTCACCTTAAAGTCAAACAATTTGAGGAGAAGACCAGAGAGGCTGACGTTGATCTGATCAATCACAAGTCAGAGGAGAAAAGGAGTCATCTTCACAAGACCAATGCTGAATACATCAAGTACCTAAAGATGGAAGAATCAATCCTTAGGCAGAAAACTCAACTACATTGGTTCAAAGAAGGGGATGCAAATACCAGGTTTTCCATGCTTTGGTTAGAGGGAGAAGGAGAAAACTCCTCAATCAGAACATTCAGGATGAAAATGGAACCTTAATCCAAGGGGAGGATAATATAGCAAAGGAAGTTGTCCATCATTTTCAAGGGATCTTCATAGGGGAAGAAAAATACATTGATGAAGAGGAAATGGACTGCATTCCTACAATGGTTACCCAAGATCAAAATTTTAAAATACGGGCTCCCCCTGATTTGAAAGAGTTACACCAGGTGATTCAATCTATGAACCCCTACTCAGCTGCTAGCCTTGATGGATTCAATGTCATGTTCTATCAAACCTGTTAGGAGATTTTTAAGATGGACTTGTTGAAGATTGTTCAGGCCTTTTTCAGTGGCCAGGAGATACCAAAGTACTTCTTTAATTCTTGCATTGTGTTGATTCCCAAAATCTGTAACCCTACTAGTTTCTCAGACTATAGACCTATTAGCCTGAGTAACTACATATGCAAATCTTCTCCAAAATTCTATCCTCAAGATTGTCTACTATCCTTCCCAGCCTCATTTCCAGGAACCAATCAGTCTTCATCAAAGGGAGAAACATAGCAGAAAACATTATGCTAGCCCAGGAGGTCATTCATCAGATCAAGAAACCTGTGGATGGGGGAAATATTGTTATTAAGCTTGACATGGCTAAGGCTTTTGACAGGGCTTCATGGTCTTACATCTGGATTGTCATGAGAAGAATGGGCTTTGGTGAGCTGTTCATTGACCTATCTTGAAGAATAATGAACAATTATTGGTATTCCATTATCATTAATAGGGCAAGACATGGTTTTTTCCACTCTACCAGGGGGCTTAAACAAGGAGACCCCCTTTCACCTGAAGTTCTGTCAAGAAGGCTGAACAGACTCCATGATAACCCTAAATTCCAAACCTTCTATATGAGCAAGATGGGACCCAAAATCAATAATCTCAGCTTTGTTGATGATGCCATTTTGTTCAAATCTGGCAGCAATGACTCATTAACCTTGATTATGAAGGTTTTGGAATCCTATGAGAGGATTTATGGCCAAATGGTTAATAAGAAGAAAAGTCATTTCATGGTTACATCCAACACTGATCAGACTGACTGTGAGAGGATTACTGCAATTACTCGTTTCAAAAAAAAGAAGGATCCTATCACCTATTTAGGATGTCCCATCTACATAGGTAGATAAAGGATTATCTACTTTTTAGATATGGTTTCTTAAGTTATCAACAGAATCTCATGATGGCAATCTAGAATTCTGAGTTATGGGGGGAAAGAAACTTTGATCAAACATGTGCTCCAATACTTACCTATAAACCTTCTAGCTGCCATTTCTCCTCCTTCCACTACATTGAAACAGATTCAAAGCCTCTCAGCTGATTTATTCTAGGGGAGACTTGATCAAAAAAATAAATACCATTGGGCCTCATGGAAGAGCCTCAGTTACCCCCTTGCAGAAAGAGGAATTGGATTCAGAAACTTGAAGGATGTGTGTAATGCCTTTCAGGTCAAGCACTGGTGGAACTTCAGAAGCAATGCCTCCCTCTGGGATGACTTCTTGAGGGCCAAATATTGCCAAAGGAAAACCCTCTGACTAAGAAAGGAGAAAAAAAGGATTCCCTTATTTGGTAGCATGTGATGTAAAACAAACACCTCATTAAACCTCACATACAATGGAAGATCCACTCAGGGAACAATTATTTTTGGTGGGATAATTGGTTGGGAGTGGGACACCTGGCTCAGTTCAGCGAGGCTAATCACAGGTTTAACAATATCAAAGTGGCTAAATTCGTGCAAGATGGGCAATGGGACCAAGAGAGACTCAGGAAGATAGCCCCTCACCAATACAGACACCATTCTCAGCACTCCAATTCAGACTCTATCACGACCCGAATAGGGGTCCTAGATGTGACATGGCGAAAGAGGACCCGAAGCTTAACATGTAGCACATAAGTTCTAGGGATTTGGGGATTTGGGACTCAAGCTATGGGGAAAATACATGAAGGGGATAGGCATGCTTGCATATAGCACATAGTAATACTTCATACATAATATTCAAGTCATTATCATAACATGAGAACATAATCATGAGACAAGCTAAATACCATAATATATATAAGCGAAGATTAAACATACATGCAAAACCGTACAAGAGTAAAGATTTGTCCAACAATACCTCTACATAGATAAGCGGGGCCTCGACAAGCTTGAGGCTCACCCTCAAGTCAAAGGAAAGTAAATACATGAAAATAAGAAGGTAGATAGATGGTGGTTATCGCTCTTGAACAATAGCGCTCACCACTAACAAGTCTTCAATAGAGTATCAAGCGTCGTCCAGAAGAATATAGATATCACCCTCGTCCCCTACTTCATTAGAACATGTAGAAAAGAATATGGGTTAGCACAATTAAGCACTAAGTATGCGGGCATGCAATGCATATGAAAAGTA
>JBCEWC010008592.1:0-19768 GCA_038996855.1 Solanum aculeatissimum | reverse complement strand
CATACCACATAATTAATGAAACAATCAAAACAAACATGGTTCTCTTACTAACCATACCATACCATACCACCAAAAACTACCATCCAAACAAGTTGTTATAGTTCAAGGGAGTTTACAACCATTATAAGAACTACTCCCTCTGTTCACTCACTATTTCGCTTATAGAGGTCAAATTATATGAACTTTAACCAACATTTTAACATGTACTTTTTCATCATATTAATATGAGAAAGATCGCAATTTACAGCATTTTTCGTATAGTTTTCAATCATCTAAATTTTGGATTTTAAATATTAAGTTTAGCTACTTTAATTTAGCTTTGAAATTTAGTCAAGTTGACCTCGAAAAGCGAAATAATGACAAGTAAAAGTGAACAGAGGAAGTATGTGGATGACTTGATTTACCCCACGCGCTTCTAAGTGAGTGTCAACAAATATTTTGTTATTTGTCGAGCTAAATAATTTTAACCATTGAAAGTTATAATTCATTGAAGTTCCGAGAGCAGGATATAATTATTTAAGTATGAAACTTACAAAAATATAATAATGTAGAAGGATTTGGCCATTAACTCTATAATTTACAAAATATATTTTATAAATACATGTTATATCATATGAAAATAAATTAATACTCAATATTTTATAAAAGCTAATCTAATGAATAAATCAAACAAAAATGTAAAGATTGTATTTAAAATGTAAGAAGTGACTAAAAAATATTTATTAGTTGGCTGGTGGAGGTAAACTTTAAGCTCTATCCAGAAAAAAAGTATAACCTATATAAAGAATTAATATACTAAAGTAACAATTGAAAGAGTACTTTTGAGTTAGCAACGAACTACTCGAATATTCTCATTTTTAAAATAATCCACAATGGATAACAATTTGGAAATAAAGTGTTTTTCCTAATTACATAAAATATATAACCATGTATAAATCCAATATATCTTCTTTTAGTGTTTTGAACCATGCAATAAATCCAAAATCTTTACAAAATCAATAATTTTATACCAAATAAAAACAAATTGTTTTCAACTGTTGTTCCCTATTCTTTCGAGTAGTTAATCAATACAGTCAATCTTATTAATACCATAACACTCTTTTTACAAAAAAAAAATCTAGTCTTATCCATTCCAATTATAAAGAAATTTGAGTTAGCGAAACTTTTGGAGATATATGAATCTAGAATCTCGATGCTAATTTTTTTCAAAAGGTAAATTATTCTGTGAATCCATGTTTCTTATTCCAATCATCAAAAAAACAATATAAAACAATAAAAATTCTTGTATTTCTAAATATAGAAAAGCATTATAACTTTATATAATTTTTGTGATATTTATATGATGTTGCATTATGTTATTTAAATATCTCTTGTTAATTATGAAAATCATGGCATATTTTCAAATGATAATACTCTTATCTTGTGATTTTTATTGAGGAAATTTTCAAATGATAATACTCTTATCTTGTGATTTTTATTGAGGAAATATAAGGAATTTTTGGTGTTATTTAGGATAAGTAAATGAATTGGATTGTTTTGTTAAAATGTAGTAACTAATATAAATAAATAAAAGATGATTGTATGGTTTCTATTGAGGTTTGATGTATGCATTACAATTTTATTTTTTTTTTTCCATTAGTTTGCCACGTTAGACAAATGACAACACTAGAAAATATAGTATATGGAAACAAAAAAATGTTTATTAATTAAAAAGGAATAATTAGATCGAATAACTATTCGGTCATTTCAATTATAAAAAAAAGTCATTTGGTGTATAGTTATATATATATATATATAATATATAGAGTATATATTCATATATAAATAGTATCATAATATATATTCACTGTATAACTTATGTATAAAAAATCTATATTGTATAGTTAATGTGTATTTTCTATGATTTTTAGCAAGGTTTATTGTATACTTACCATATATTTTCTATGTTTTTAAACTATTTTTTTATAAATAAAATATGACTATTTTGAAGTCAATTGGCCGAAATGAATTTTTAATTTCGCATATTTATTGATATCAAGTATGTAAAAAGAAATAAATTCTTGTTGGCGACTATTTATCATCAAAAAAATAAAATAATGAAAACTCATTTGTCTTATTTATACTCTTCTTCAAAATCTACATACTATGTAGTATAAGGGATTCCCCAACATCTCGTAGAAAAAGAGTATGTAATGTAGAATTTGAAGAATATTATTTGACTTTTCATTTGTTTTGATTAATTTTTTTAAATTGAAATTGTGTGACTATATTACTATAGTCAGGTTTCGTTGCCATTAGACGTATAAATAGTTTTCTATTCCAATCCCAATTAAAAAAGAGGATTTTTTGCATATAGCTATAGTTTGAGTAATTACATTTTGTAACTATAGTTATAACAATGTTTGTATAATTAGTGCAATGTTTGTATATATTTGTATGATTCACATTTTTTGTATAACGTATGCATATTTCACTATACAATTCATGCAAAACATTTGTATAATTCGCTATATAATTTTCAATATTTGCATATTTCACTATACAATTTGATTCATGCATAGCGTTTGTATAAATCGAGTGAATTATACGAAACTCAAATTGTATTCGCGCACAACGTTTGTATAAATTGCGCTAATCATACAAAATTCAAACTATAATTACAATGAGATATTTATCGCGAACCATAATTAATTCAAACTATAATTATATTAGCTAATTAACCAGTATATATTTTCTTATCCGCGTAATATTCTCATTAAAGGTTGAATTGGGCCCTTGGAACATCACACTTTCTTTTGAACTGGAAAGTGGGCAGATGAGCAAACATTATGGGCCTTGGGCCCTTTACAGCGCCGCATTTGGATAAGAACTCATTTCTTTTTAGGTTTCTATCTATATAAATTATTTATTTTTCGAGATAAATAATTATTTCGTACGACATGAATTTCTATTATATACTATAATATTTCATAAATTATATCCCACAATCTTTAAAGAAAATCGATTTTAAGGGTAAAAACTAAAGACCATCTTATTTGAAGAATAAAAATAAATAAATAATTGAATATATATGAAGATATACATGTTATATTTTCTACATAAATGGAATAAAAAAATCATACACTTCAATTTATTGACGATGAAATATGCTTTATCAAATATCACAAGAAATAAAATTAAAATTTATAAATAACTAAAGAAAAAAAATATTATTATTATCCTGAATTTATGAAAAGAAAAAACATAAAATCTCATGCATATTCCAAGTGAGGTTAATATGTACAACTATATAATGGTATTCTTAGTATTAAAGTCTGTCTTAATATTGTATTTTTATAGAAAATAAAAAAAAATATACAAGGTTGCTATACACCATTTCACAAAATCTAATTCATTCTTATTTTGTCCAAAAAAAATAAAATAAAATAAATATTCCATCTGTTTTTTTTTTGCCCTTTTTTTTGTAGGGTCATTTGATTATAAAGATTATTGGCTAGTTAGCTTAAGATGCACTTAATAAAAATTAAAATTCATGTGCTCATATTGTCCCCAATGATTGAGATAAATGATGATTTATCATGATTGGTTGAACTACTTGTACTTGTTAATCTATTTTAGAAATAAATTATATGAATTTCGATTAATATATAATATATAATATTAGAAAAAAATTATTAGGAGTGTATTGGGACCACTAGATAATTAGTTGAGGTATGAAACTCGTAATAATATAATAATTTAGATGTGTTTAAATTTATTTACTTTTGAAAAATGAAGTATAATACTCCCTCCGTCTTAATTTATTTGTCATGTTAAGGTTTGACACAATCCTTAAGAAAAAATTAATTAGGAGTGTTGTTTGACTAATGTGCCCTTATAAATAATTAATTTTTCATCTATATATGTGTCTCTTAATTCTAGAGTAATTAATGTTAAGGACAAAATTGAAAAAAAATAATTAATTCTCTCTTGATTATCCAAATTGACAATTATTTTGGAACAACTATTTTTAGTATACATGACAAATAAATGAGAACGGAGGAAGTAACTATATTAGAATAGAAGGAGTACAAAATTATGCTTCCTTTATTTCGTATTAACTGAATTTCCAAAAAAAATTTATTGTTCAAAATTTAAAATGGATATTTGATTTTTTTTTTTCATATTTATTCTTTCATTTATTATCATTTTATATTTTTTAGAAGATAAATTATACTATTTGCAAAGTTATATTTATGATTTCATCAAAGATAATAGTGATAAGTATGATTTAAATTACATTCTTAAATGTTTTTCTCAAAATATGTCACAAATTTAGTTAATGTGAAATAGAGGGAGTATCATAATTTTCGTCCCAATGTATATTGCACTTTTTCTTTTTCAAAAGTAAATTTAATTAAATCTTTGAAACGAAACTAAGTTAAAATAACTCAATATTTAAAAAATAATAATTTAAATATTCAAATTTATACAAAAAAAATACTATAAAATATAATTAGTCTTGCGTAGATATAATATGTATTTTTTTTTATAAAATAATTTGAAGAAAAATATAAATTAAGACAATCAGAGTAAAAGAATTATGACAACTAGAGAAACACTAGTGAATTTTTTTTTTTAATTTCGCCTTTGATATGTAATATTTATATTGAAGTTCGATTATTTTAAATTGAAGCCGGGAAAATGTGAAACATCTTCTTACCAAGAATTTTTGCATAGGGTAGTTATTAAACTCTGGAATATAACCAGAAAAAAAAAAAACAATTGACAAACACGAAATCAAATCAAACTGCCAACTTGTCCTTTATTCAGGCCATGTTCCCAAGAATCATCCAGCTTTTTTATTACTGTCATTTTGCTTCTCTATACAAACACTCCCCATTCTTGCCTTTCCAGTTTTCTGTGGGCCCTTTCTCTCATGTGCTTCCTCCTACTCTCAAACTTCCTCTCAGCAAAAACCCTACCACATTGCACTATGTTTCTCTTAAAATCCTGAAAAAAGTTTGTATTTTTGCTGTAAAGAACACTTGGTTTCTTGTTTTTTCATATTGTATTGTCAAAAAGTTTCAATCTTTACACAAGTTATGAACACCCTTCCTGTTTAAACCTTGTGTTTCTGTAAAAAGTTTGAACTTTTTCTGCAAAACTTTGCTATAAAGAACACTTGGTTTTTTGTTTTGTCAATAAGATTCAATCTTTACAAAAGAAATGAACACCCTTCTTGTGTTAAAGCTTGTATCTTTTGTTGTTCTTGGGATTTCTGCATTTTTTTGGGGTGTTGAGTCTCAAGATGATGATGTTTCAGTGATGTTAGCTTTGAAAAAGAGCTTAAACCCACCTGAAGAAGTTGGATGGTTGGACCCGGATCCATGCAAATGGAACCATGTGGGTTGTTCAGACAAACGGGTTATCCGGATCCAAATTGGGCGCCAGAACATTCAAGGTACTCTACCTCCAGAAATCTCTAAACTTACTGAACTTGAACGTTTAGAGCTTCAAGGGAACAATATCTCTGGCCCTTTGCCTAGTTTGAGTGGTTTGAGTTCATTGCAAGTGTTACTGCTTAGTGAAAATCAGTTTAGTTCAATTCCTGCTGATTTCTTTACTGATATGTCTTCATTACTATCTGTTGATCTTGATAAGAATCCTTTTGTTGGTTGGGAAATCCATGAGAGCCTTAGAAATGCTTCTTCACTTAGAAACTTTTCAGCAAATTCAGCAAATGTGATTGGGAGAATTCCTAGCTTTTTAAGTGCTGATGAGTTTCCTGGATTGGTAAATTTGCATTTGGCTGGGAACAACTTGGAGGGTGAGTTGCCCTCCAGTTTTTCTGGCTTGCTGCTTGAGTCTTTATGGTTAAATGGACAGAAGCTTAGTGGAGGAATTGATGTCCTAACAAACATGACCTTCCTAAAGGAGGTTTGGTTGCATTCCAATAACTTTTTGGGGCCGTTGCCAGACTTTTCAGGATTAAAGGCTTTGGAGGCATTGAGTCTTAGAGATAATTCCTTTACAGGTCCTGTGCCAAGTTCTTTGATGAATCTTGAGTCTTTGAAGTTTGTTAATTTGACCAATAATTTTTTTCAAGGACCAATGCCGAATTTCAAAGGTTCTGTTGTTGTTGATTCGGCTAAAGACACAAACAGCTTTTGTTTGCCACAACCAGGTGATTGTGATCCTAGAGTAAATACATTGCTTTCAATTGCAAAAGCAATGGATTATCCAATAAATTTTGCGAAGAACTGGAAGGAAAATGATCCTTGTGCTGATTGGTTTGGTATTACTTGCAGCAATGGTAACATTACCGTCATAAATTTCCAGAAAATGGGGCTTTCAGGAACAATTTCTCCTGAATTTGCTTCACTGAAGTCACTACAAAAATTAGTTCTTGCAGATAATAAATTGACTGGTACTATTCCAGAGGAGCTGACCACATTGACTGGCCTTACAGAGTTAGATGTGTCGAACAACCTAATTTATGGTAAGGTGCCATCTTTTAGGAAAAATATGGTTCTGAAAACTAGTGGTAACCCTGATATTGGAAAGGATAAGAGTGATGCACCTTCCGAAGGCAACACTCCAGGTGGTTCAACACCAGGTGGTTCAACAGGCTCTGGTTCTGACAATGGGAATGCTCAAGCAGCTCGTAAAAAGTCCAATCGCTGGGTTGGAATTGTGGTGTTTTCTGTAATTGGAGGTGTGTTTATGCTTTGTTTGATTGGAGTGGCAGCTTTCTGCCTGTACAAAAGCAAACAAAAGCGTTTTAGCCGAGTGCAAAGTCCAAATGCCGTGGTGATGCATCCACGCCATTCTGGTTCTGACAATGATAGTGTGAAAATCACAGTTGCAGGATCCAGTGTCAGTGTTGGGGCAGCTAGTGAAACTCATACTGTTTCTGCTAGTGAAGCTGGTGACGTTCAAATGGTTGAAGCAGGGAATATGGTGATTTCCATTCAAGTACTGAAGAATGTGACCAACAATTTTAGTGAAGCGAACATACTTGGTCAGGGAGGCTTTGGCACTGTCTACAAAGGGGAGTTGCATGATGGGACCAAGATTGCTGTCAAAAGAATGGAAAATGGAATCATCACTGGGAAGGGACTCGCTGAATTCAAATCCGAGATTGCTGTTTTGACCAAGGTCAGGCATAGGCATCTTGTTGGACTACTTGGGTACTGTCTTGATGGGAATGAGAAACTCCTAGTCTATGAATACATGCCTCAAGGAACATTAAGCAGTCATCTCTTCAATTGGGCAGAGGAAGGGCTTAAACCCCTGGAATGGACAAAAAGATTGACCATTGCATTAGATGTTGCTAGGGGTGTAGAGTACCTCCATAGTTTAGCCCACCAGAGTTTCATTCACAGGGATCTGAAGCCCTCAAATATTCTTCTAGGGGATGATATGAGGGCTAAAGTTGCAGATTTTGGCCTTGTCAGACTTGCTCCGGAAGGGAAAGGTTCTATAGAGACAAGGATTGCTGGGACGTTTGGATATCTGGCACCGGAATATGCTGGTACGCATTTTGCTTACTTATATTTGTCTTCTGTTGCTAAATTGCTGATATAGTATTTTTATGCAGTTTGTGTCTGGATAAACATGGTTTTAACTTTTGAGTTCAACCTTTGAAGTACGAATTGTGTGAACTTTAGGGTTTGATCTTAGGATTCTTCTGGAGAACTGGCAGTAATTTGATTGATAAGAGTCGGACGATACTAAGTTTACTCCAAGAAACTTAGCCTGTTTTACATTTATCAGCTTCCGTCCTATAATCGATGTATATCTGTTGTATATATTAATGTTTGCCTCTATTTCTTCGTCAATTCTACGTGTGCTTATGGTTAAGAATCTGTCATTTATAGATTGTCATATATCGAATATCCTTGATTCTGTTATCTCCTTTAATGCTATGGTTATGTAGTTTCTAAAAGTGGATACCATCCTAAGGAAACACTTTTCCTGATGCTTTGCATAATGTCGCCGTTTTCGACTTTGGTCTAATCTCATACTTTAAACATGTTACTATTATTCCTTTGACAGAAGATCCTCTTGTTTTCTTTTCCCTTTAGTGGAATTCAAGGATCTTCAAATATAGCCAGCCAAATTTGTTACTTACATCTCGCTTTCCTGATTTTGATATGTGCATAGAAGTAGTTCTTGGAATGTAGACGTTTTTTTTTCTAAACTTGTATTTTATCTTGATTGGTTTGCCAGTAACTGGAAGAGTGACAACCAAGGTGGACGTGTTCAGTTTCGGTGTGATTTTGATGGAGCTCATCACAGGAAGAAAGGCTCTTGATGAAAGCCAGCCTGAGGAGAGCATGCATCTAGTGACATGGTTCCGAAGAATGCATCTGAATAAGGATACATTCAGAAAGGCAATTGACCCCGCGATTGACCAGAGCGAGGAAACACTTGCCAGTGTCAGCACTGTAGCTGAACTAGCTGGCCACTGCTCTGCAAGGGAGCCATATCAAAGGCCTGACATGGGCCATGCTGTAAATGTTCTTTCATCTCTTGTAGAGCTTTGGAAACCATCCGATGAATGCGCAGAAGACATATACGGCATTGATCTAGATATGTCACTGCCTCAGGCACTTAAGAAGTGGCAGGCTTATGAAGGTACAAGTCACATGGATTCATCCTCTTCTTCTTACCTTCCAAGCTTGGATAACACTCAAACTAGCATACCTACTCGCCCCTACGGATTTGCTGAGTCATTTACATCTTCTGATGGTAGATGAGAAGTTAACACTCTTTAATCTAGGTCTGGCTGTTCATTCTTTCTGTTTACTTCCTCGTCGCGAGTCACAAAACATTTTCTCTAATGCTTTGATCCCTTGACTCATTCTTAGTTTTGGAACTGTGGTGGATAGTGATTCTTTTTAATTTTTTTGTTGTTTTTTTGACTCTTATTGTATGATGAATCTCTCTCACTCTCCCTGTGAATACATTGTGGCTTGGTTGGAAATGAAAGGGATGGCATCACTTACCATTAGACCATGGTACTTTTGTATTCTTGAAATGTAAAGTGGCTTTGAAGTGTGCAAAACCATAAAGTTAGCTTTTGCTTATGAAAGTGTATGCTTTGTCAAGCAAACTGTAAAATTTCTGTTATGATTACAGATCAACTATAGACCTCCTTTTTGAGGAGCAAGGGATTCACCCTGTGTGCGCTTTCCCTTGATCGAAAAAGAAGTCAGACAGACTGCCTTTGTCATCACAAATAGCCATAAAATTTAGTACAACAACATTCCCTGTGTAGTCCGACAAAGCGAGTTTGAAAAGAGTAGAGTGTACACATATCTTATCCCATCCCAGAGGTAGAGAGATTCTTGGCTCGAGGAAAAAACTGTCAAAAAAATAATAGCCTATGGCAAAATCTTTGAAGATATTTCACAAGCAACCAAATGTCTGAGCTCCACTGAAGGGAGTTTGTCTTTACTTTGTCATATGATATAAGAAAGACAAGTCTCAATTTTCTTTCTTAAAAAAAAAAAAAAAAAGAGAATGTGGCCTTCGTTCGGTCTAGAAGTTAATGAAGTGAGTGAAAAACATATAAAACTAACGTTTAAATTTCAATAGAGCCAAATAACACTAGTTTTCATACAGCTAAGGCTAATGGCAAGTATAGTAAATGTTGGGACGAAATAATCGAGGTACGTACCAGATGACTAAGATGTTATTTTTTTTTTGAAGCAGACATTTAAGGAATCTTTCAAAAATAACACATCCACAAAATAGCAGCTAATTTTTGCATAAGATAAACAGGAAGTCATTTTCATAACCAAAATGAGTGATATACACACAAAAAAAAGAAAAATGTGGAATATTATAAACTTTTTCCTCCAATTTGGAGAGAATAAAAACAAAGAGCATGTTCTACTGTCATCCATCCAAGATATGAGTTTTTTTTTCTAAAAATAATATTATTTTTAGTTGTGAAAAATAGCTGGTCACATGTACAAAAATTGTGTATATTTTCTCCACCTTAGTTTACTCAAATGGTATATTTTAAAATTGTGGACCAACAACTAGAGCCTTCACATGGAGCTTTTGTTCACATATCATTGAAAATATTATCTAAAATTAATAGCTTAATTGCCAAGATTTTGGGTTTCAAAATTTAATAGTTATAAACCATTTCTCTCATAATACTTGTTACGTTTCACTTTTCGAGTGTCAAATTATTTAAATATAATTTTTGTCAAAGATAAATGTGAGCTAATTTTCTCGATAAATCTTTTTCCTTATCATCAAGTGATTGAATGGTCCTCTCGTTACCATCAAATGGATTGACCAATATCTTAAGATGTACTCTCTCCGTTCACTTTTACTTGTCATTATTTCACTTATCGAGATCAAACTACATGAACTTTGATCAACATTTTAAGATGTATTTTTTAATCATATTAATATGAGAAAAATTGCAATTCATAACATTTTTCGTATAATTTTCAATCATCTAAATTTTATATTTTAAATATTAAATTTAGTTACTTCAATTTAACTTTGAAGTTTAGTCAAGTTGACCTCGAAAAACGAAATAGTGACAAGTAAAAGTGAACACGGAGAATATTATTAAATCATATTGATATTAAAAAAATTGCATCTTGTATTACTTTTCATATAATTTTGTTAATAGTTTTAAAATTTTAAATTAATTTAGTATAATTTTAATTTTAAAGATTGATCAAATCGACTCTTAAAAAAAATGAAATGTGGCAATTATTATGAGATATTGGGAGGGTCTATAGATATTTTTCTTTCTTAATTGATATTTTTTTTTAAAAAAAATAAAAAATCCTTATCGTGGAATTAAAGTTTAGGCGGCATCAAAGGCTTAAAATAAGGCATTTATCTTGGGCTTCAAAATTTGAAGGTCTTAATTTTTTTTAATCAATAATAAATTATAGGTAATTTTAAAATAAATATTGATTATTGATAGAAAATGTAATTTTTTATATGAGAGAAAAGATTATTAAAATAAATATTGATTATTGATCGTGACCCTCTTAAATTCAAGCAGTTGAAGCAAACAGTTTTAGGCAGATAACTCAATATTAAATTAACGCGTTTGTTGATGGTGACTACTAAAGTGTCTGTGTAATTTTATTGTGTCATTTTTGTTAATTATTATTTAATTGTTTCTTTAGCTACCTCAACTATGAAATTACGTGTATGCTTAATTTTGTGGTGACTATTAAAGTGTCTACTTAATTTTACTATGTCATTTCTATTAATTAATATTTAAATATTTTTTCATCTATTTCAACTATGAAATTACATATTACCGGTCATAAATTATTTTCCTGTGTTTGACTATAACGTTTTATGGTGATTATTAACGTCTCTATTTAATTTTACGGTGTAATTTTTATTAATTATTATTTAATTATTTGTTCGTCTACCTCAACTAGAAATTACAATATTACTCGTAATAAATTATTTTCCTGTATAGGAGTAATGTGTATTATTTAAAAACTACTTAAAAATATTGTAAATTCAAATAGTTAAAAAAAATAAAAATATATTAAAATCATTAATTTTCCAAATTTTATCTAGATCACAAAAATAATATATATTTGACCCATGCAACACATGATCCTAGCCACTAGTATTGGGAACCAAAATAAGCCATAAATACACTAAAGTAACATAAATAGGTCATGAAACTAAAAGTGAACAAAATAAAGCTTAGTGTAAAAAAATTTTACACTTTACAAAATTTTGTAACGGATCCGTTTAAAAAAATCTGTTACATATAAAGTGTAAAAAAAAATTACACTTTACAGTTTTTGCAGCCTTTATTGATTTGCTGGATCATAAAACGTGAATTTTT
The DNA here is from genome assembly GCA_038996855.1 of Solanum aculeatissimum. Lineage (NCBI taxonomy): Eukaryota > Viridiplantae > Streptophyta > Magnoliopsida > Solanales > Solanaceae > Solanum > Solanum aculeatissimum. The sequence goes on along the minus strand of JBCEWC010008592.1, from coordinate 7,926 downwards.
TTTAAGTTTTACATTTTTGTGTTATTTTATCCGACCTCTATTTAAAGATACTTAAACATTGCATATTCCACAACTATAATCCTCTGTTTTTTTTTATTGGCTCACAAATAATGTCATCTGAATCAAAAGTTAGAGTTTCAATTTTTTGGGATGGTAAAATAATACATGATGGAAATACTATTCATTATGGTTGTCCTCTCAAACACAATGCTAAGTATCCCCTTAATGTCCGATATCAAAAGTTTCTTTCATCAATTTATAGAAGAATGAGTGTGAATAGTATTGATTATAATTTGATTTTAGTCGAAAAATATCCGACTTCACTTTTATCACAAGGACAAGTAAATTTTGGGGAATGGATTATCTATAATGACGAATCATTGATCGAATTTTTAAAGGCTCCAACCGACTACATTGATCAAATCAAGCTAACTTTGCTTGAAATCTATGTTAGAAAGGAGCCTAGGATTAGTCAACAACATTTTTCTTTATCTGTTGATATTCATTCTCAATTGAAAAATCGTAATAATCCTGATGGATTCCCTATAACTCAATCTAGTGATTTTCCTAATATGTCTTATTATCAAAATATTCCTACCGGTTGATATGATTTTGATTTGAACGAAACTATCAATGAAAGTGACAAGTGATGCTCAATAATTTTGACTTTATGTGTTAATTTTGACTATTATTTGTTAATGTATATAATTTATTATTGTTATATATTTTGTAGTGATTTACCTCAGCATGAGATAAATATTGCTTCGAATTATGGATTAAGCAATTATTTTGATCAATCTTCACACTTTGCAATGACAGAAAATATTGGGACATCCTCAAATTTTCATGTGTCATCTACTATTGGTGCAAATGAACTTTATCAGTATGTTCAACACATAAACCTATTTTATTTAAGTAAATTTATTGTATAATGTAAACATTTATATATATTTTTTATAAATATAGGAAAAATATCACATAAGATGAGTCCATTGATCCCGTGAATATCGATGATCGTGATCTTTCAAATTATGGCTCATCTTCAGCTCGTGATAGTGATGATTTGCCTAATGCGAAGATATCGGGAGATAATGTTTCATTTGAGGGATCATCTAATGATGATGATTTTTCAATGCCCAAACGATCACCTAGATCAATGTCAATGAGTCCGTTTCATGGGGAAAAATCTTTTTCATTGCCGATGCAACACTTTTACCAAGACCACTTTTACACTTTGTGTAAAAACTTTTTACACTTTACAAAGTGTAAAATTTTTTTACACTTTATATGTAACGGGTCCGTTATATAATTTTGTAAAGTGTAAAATTTTTTTATACTAAGCTTAATTTTGTTCACTTTTAATTTTATGACTTATTTATGTCACTTTAGTGTAATTGTGACTTATTTTGATTTCCAACTCTATATTTATATACAATGAAAATAAGTATTGTATCTAAAGAAGAAAAAGTTCCAACAAAATTTTATAAATTATGATCCAAAAAACAAAAATTATATATATCAATAAATAATTATTGCATCTGAAAAAAAGTAAGAGCACATTCAGAATAAACTATACCATGTCTATTAAGAAAAAATAATATAGAGAAATATAATTAAATAAATAAATTATTATATTGAGTATGTGGCAATTAATAGTTGAAAATATCCGTTTGAAAACTAATTTTTTTTAATTTTTCTTCCTTTTCACTCTCACATATTTTAAAAAGAATGCATTCAAGTTTTGGTTTTTCGATCATATCACCGTTTAAGGGCTCGTCTAGTGCGGATTACCTCTCTTATGTGGTTTGCGAGCTATTGTATAAGAGTAGAAATTTATCCTGTGCATATTCAAAGAATAACGATTGCGAGTTCCCCATGTTATTAAAAAAAAACTGAAAATACATGTTATTTAATTATGATAAATAAAAAATATGCCATTAGGTCTGAGATTTTATTATTTGAAAATAACTTTTTGTATTAAAAGTATTATCCTAATAAATGAATTTTATAATATATAAATTTAATTTTATTGAGTTTTAATATAAATATAAAAAAATTGTGCAAAAATCTAAAATAAAATTAAAAATTACTGTCGACATGAATTTAAAATTTTACATAGGATTTAGCAATTTAGCTATTACTTTAATTTTGTTCAAATCAAAAATAATATCCTCATCCCAAAAAATAAATTACATTTTCCAAGGTATTCTAGTCAAACGTTCTACATTTTTCCTCTAAAATATATTTGCACTTTTAGTCCCTTAAACATTATTAAATTCTAATTGTGTTTGTATTACTATTCCCTCCGTCTATCTTTATTTGTCCTTATTGAATTACTACAGGGATTTGAAAAGTAGTATTTTATCCGTCCCAAATTAATTGAATTTTTGAGACTTTTTTCAAGATTCAAAATAGTTGAATTGTTCAAAGTTCAAGATAAATATTTGAAACTTTTTCCATATTTGCCCTTTCATTTATTGAAGTTTTATATTTTCTAGGAGATAAATTACACTAGATATTTATGATTTCACAAAGGGTAATATTGAAAATTATGGTTAAAATTTTATCTTTGAATATTTTTCTTAATAAGTGTGTATTGCCTCACAAATTCAATTAAAATGGGATAGACGGAGTAAATATAATGTTTTAAAAAATATAATAGGAAAATGATTATAATTAATGGCAAAGGTAAATTAGGAACTATGTGTAAAATTATCTCTTGATTTCATAAACTGAATAAGTATTGTTTAAAGACGGACGGAGAGAATATTTATCAAAATATATTTAGCCTTCAATTAATTAAAATATATGTTTTTTTATTCTTTTAATTGTGAAGTTTGCAATTAAATAAATTATTAATTATTGCACTATTTAATTAGTTAAATATTACGTTGGATTTTTAAAATGCTACTTTATATTTGAGGTGATATTGTTCCACAAAAAAAAATTTAAATATAATTTTTTTTCTATATAAATTGACGAATAACACACATCTTATTTTTATTAAATGCTAAATATGTGTAGTTATATATTATACTATAAATATAATTTAATTTATTTGTGTCTTCAATTAATAATTAATAATTGTGTCAAATAAGTAGGACTAATGACTTCAACAGACCTACCTCAATTTCATTCAATACAAAAATTAAAAGAGATAAAATAAAATTCAAAAAAACCAAAAAAATATAAAAATAATATATATATATAAACATGCGTTTTAACTTGAATTCATACAATATTTTTATTTTTTAACTTTGAATATGCACAAATAAACATACAGACTTATGTAAAGTTGAACAAGCAGACACAAACGATCTACTTGATGTTCTACATGGTAGTTCACATCTTACGAGACATCCTACGTGGAGACCTACGTCTATTATGTCATGTCGGATGCATGTGTTTACTTGTCTAACTCTATATAAGTTTAAATATGTACTTATGCATATATACTCAAATTGGAGAGCGTAAGATAAAGTTAAACGACATATTTATGTATTATACCAAATGAAAAATCGGAAAGAAAAAAAAAGAATTCTCTTATTATATAAGAGAGTTGAGGCTGAAGCAAACACGTCTCCATCGACGTGTCTGTTTAAGCAACAACATTTTTATAAAAAAATTATTTCTTTTATTTTGCTTTACTTTAATTAATTATACAATTTTATTAAAATTACGGAACCCACGCTTAAGCTATGACTTTGAGTTTTAAATTCATATTCTTTGATTATAGCTTTGTTATTTTGAATATTAATAATTTTTTATATATTTTTTGTAATTGCTTTGAGTAAAAAATTAATGATTAATGACGAATAATATTTTCGTTATGGATATCTCAGTAGAGCTCTTCACAATAGATTTACACGAAAAAAAGAGATGATTTACTACCAAACAAATATATATTAAAATTATTTAAATTTATATTATTTAAAATTTATTTTATAGTAATTATTTAAAATACAATTTTATTTTTTAAAAAAAGGTCCAGCCTTTGACAGGTCAGCCACGACCCACCGACTTGTATTGACTAACGACTTGGTCATCGGGTCAAACCGTTTGCCGTCTTTATAATTTTTTTTCTATTTTATTAAAAATATATAACTATTCAAAAGAAAAATAAAATAAAATTCTAAAAATGTTAGCTGTGAACATAAATAAATATTTAATAAAGTACTTAATTTTCTTCTTCAAATATTCAACGTTCAACGTTCAAAAAACAAACCTTCTTATCAATTTTGACTCTTTCTTTTACCAATAAAAATAAATAAATTCTCTTTTAATTTCCCATATATATATATATACACAGCCCTTCATAACAAGTAGTTAAAAAAAATAATTCTCTTAAATATCTTTTTTTTGTTTGGTTAATTAGTCACTATGATATTTTCTTGGAGACGTAAAAAGAAGCTTTCAAAATTGAATTCTTATAAAGAATTTACAATTCCATCTCATTTTCTTTGTCCAATTTCTCTTGATTTAATGAAAGATCCAGTCACATTGTGTACTGGAATTTCATATGATCGAGAAAACATCGAAAAATGGATCGAGGCACGAAATTCATCAACGTGCCCCGTGACGAATCAACCCTTGAGAAATTTCGATCTAATACCAAACCATGCCATAAGAAAAATGATTCAAGATTGGTGTGTGGAGAATAAAAATTATGGTATTGAAAGAGTTCCGACTCCAAGAATTCCAATAGATTCGTCCCAAGTAACGGAGATTTGCTCGAGGTTAATGGTTGAAGCTCAACGAGGAGACGAGAAGAAATGCAGGGAGTTAGTGGAACGAGTCAGGATTTTAGCTAAGGAAAGTGAAAGAAACAAGAAATGCATAGTGGAATGTGGGGCAGGTTCTGTTTTTGCAACATGTTTCGAGGTTTTTTCAAATCATAGTGTGGGAATATCGGAGGAACTATTGAAGGACTTGTTATCTATGCTGACGTGGATGTTTCCTATTGGAGGAGATGGGATATCGAAACTCGTGTCACCGACGTCTTTACGTTGCATGGCACGGTTCATGAAAGGTGAAGATTTATCAGCTAGGCAAAATGCAGTTATAGTCATGAAAGAATTGATCTTTTATGACCAAAATTGCACAAATAGCCTATTTGAAATCCAAGATTTGGCTGAATCTTTGTACCAAATGGTGAAAGTACCGATTTGCCCCTCAGCCACGAAAGCGTCCCTAAAGGTAATTTACTCAATTATTTCACATACATCAAGTGAAAATAGTAACAAAATTGTGGCTAAATTTGTCAACATGGGGTTAGTTTGTTTGGTTCTTGAAATGCTTGTGGATTGTGAAAAGAGCACAACAGATAAAGCATTGGCTGTTTTGGACATTATTTGCAACTTTCAAGAAGGGAAACAAAAGGCTTATGAACATGGATTGACTATGGCAATTATAGCCAAAAAAATCACGAGAGTTACAGAAATGGCCACTGAATGTTCAATTTCAATTTTATGGAAACTTTGCAAAGGTGAAAATAATGGAAAAAACTCAATAATTGAGGCATTGGAATTAGGTGTATTTCAGAAATTATTGGTGGTTTTACAAGTGGGATGTGGTGAAAAAACTAAGGAAAAAGCTACTGAATTATTGAAATTGATGAATCTTTACAAAGATAGAGTGGATTGCTATTATGATGGATCGACTTTCAAGTATCTCAAGAAGTCATATTGAATTGACATTTACGTTGATCAGACTCTTTAAAAGTGTCAGTATAATCGTCACATTTTCAGTGATGTATGTTTGGAGAATTCGAGCAGCATAGATATAAGCACAAGTTTTGTAGTACTTAGGAAATTAATTTGTATAAATATAGGAAAAAAGTGGTTAACCCTATAGAAATATATTTGATTTGAAATTTGTGATCATTGATCTTTATATTTGCTTTTTGTGTACTTTTTAAGTCCTAACAAGGTCTAAAAATTTCAAAAGAAAAATAACGATGATTTAGGTTTAATTATTACGTTAATGAGACCTTTTCAAATAATGGTAAGTTGGTAAAAATATAATAATGAGTATTAATTAATGACTCAGTCTTAATAAGTTAGTTTTAAAAGAAAATTAGTTAGGTCTACTAAATGATAGAACGAATCTTATCACGTCAGTTTATGTTTGATTCTTATCTTCAGAAGTGTGAAATTAAATATTTCGAGACGTAATAGAGTCCAACTAAGTTTTGTATATCAATTGGTGACTTATAATAAATGTATGTAATTGTTTATAATAAATTAAATTATATAGATGAGATAAAAAAAGATCATTACACAATATTATAAAGCATTTAAAAAAAAAAACTTATTAAAAAAAAATAAAACTATATATTTCTAAAAATGCTAGCTATAAACATACCTATACAATTTTCTTCTTCAAATATTCAACGGTCAATGTTCAAATACTAGAATGTACCTATTACAAAACCTTCTTTTTATGCATCATGACTAATTTAATTGAGCACTTGAATTTGACGAAACTGAACTGGTGTGACCTAGTCATCAATATAGCGGCCAATAAAGTAGTTGACAATCATGAGTTCTTACGTTCAAATTTCGATGGAGAGGAAAATACTAGGTGATTCATCCCATATGTCCTACCATTGATGGACTGAGTTATTTGATGCCTGTTGTTGGTAAAAGGTGATACATATCCCCTGGAGTTAGCTAGTCTTGGTGCACGAAAGCCGACCATAATACCATGATCATGAGGAGAAAAAGACTAGCCCAATTACTTGATGAGCTTTACAACAATAGCTTCTAACTTGTGGAGACTTGCTCCCTATTTCATTTGTTCCCACAAAAACTTAAAAAAAAAAAAAAAAACTAAGAACCATGAGCTTTCAGCAGGTTCAGATTTCAGTGGAGACAAAACGTATTAAATGATTCTTCATATCTATCCTAGCCTTGGTAGACAGGTTACCTGGTACTTGTTGTTGATGGGAGATGACCGATATCCCGTGGAATTAGTTGAAGTGTACGAGAGCTGGCCCTATATGATTCTTCCCATCTGTCCTAGCGTTGGTAGCCAGGTTACCTGGTACCTGTTGTTGGTGGGGCCAGGAAGATCATCATGTTGCATAGTTTGGAGTTTTCACTATGAGAATTTCTCTTGGTAGTGATCCAAAGCTGAAAATTAGTTTCTTCAGTGCATCCAATAGATGTTTGTATCAGCCACTCCATAATTAACAATGTGTCTCCATGACTTGTTCACTTTGAATCAACTCTTTAATCTCTTTGGTAATTTCATGTTGTCACTATCAAAGTTGACTGCTATGAATAAGCCAGTTGTACATGGAATCTTTTTGTAGTTGTAGGGAAAGATGTTTAACAAGGGATAGTACTCACCTTAGAAACATTTTTTTGTTACATTTGTTAAAAACTTGACATGTTCCTTGAGGTGTAATATTAAACAAGGATGCACAATGCAAGAGGCTTGACATACACAATATTAAAGGTATGTAAGCCTTTGATCCATTTTATCCATGTTGCCTCTATACGATGTGTGACATTATCATCAATGTCGCCACTACTCTAGATGACGAACCCCAAATATTTAAAGTTTTCTCTCTTGGGAATAGGTTGAGTGACAAGCCTCACTTCCATGTCCGCATCATCCATCGCAACACTAAATTTGCATTCTAAGTATTTTATTTTGGTAATGCTCAATTTGAACCCTTTGGACTTTAGAGAATGTCTCCAAACCTCCAACTTATCATTAACTCCAGTGGCGTATCCAGGATTTAAAGATTGTGGGTGCTCATTCTCTTTAATATAAAATTGTTTGTAATCACACAATAGAAATATATAGCAACTTGAACATATCAATAAAAAAATAAATTATAAAAACAATGATTAATATCATCATAATAAAAAATAACTTATAATCACAAGTTACAATGACCTACTAGTAATAACTTAT
>JBCEWC010008591.1:0-19771 GCA_038996855.1 Solanum aculeatissimum | reverse complement strand
GGTTTGCCGGGTATCACAGATAATGGAACTGGAAGGTATTAGACCAAGCAAATAAAAGTTTGTCAATTAACATCCAAAATATACGTTGGCAAACGGGAGGAACTACACCAGACAATAAAATTTGTTAATTACCACCCAAGAGAGAAAATAAATAAGAAGACACAATTTTGACAGTAATTCATTGAATCTATTAAAAGATAGAACTGATGATCACAAGATACACTCTTGCTACCAGAAAGGCCAACTACAGAACCATTATTCTGCAAGAGTCTATTAACATGAAATTCAGGTTTTGAAAACAAACTTACACAAAAGCCCATAATTGGTGGAGGAAATTGGCCTTCAAACTCTAAACACCTTTTCATTTAAAATCTCCCTTCTAGGATTGCAAGTCCTTAACAATCCTCAAAACTCAAAAGCCCATAAAAGATTTTACAGATATGTCTGCCCGGTCAGCTAACAGTGAACCACCATTTCCTTTACAGGGTTAAGTTTTCTTGTTTTCTTTTTTAATAATGTAAAAACCTTACAAGAAGAAACAAATATCTGACAGAATATGCCAATAAGCTCAAAATATTGAATACAACAAATGCAAATATATCACTTTTTTAGGAGAAGTGTAACTATATCCCTTTTCCAGTATGTTGATTCTGGAAAATATGGCCAATATTAGCAACAAAGCACCTAACAGTTTCCGTTCCTTTCTCATATTCCAGCCCCATATTTTTTTGTTCTACGCATTCAATACTCGAAACCCACTAACCTGACTAATCTGGATTCATGTGGGGTAGGTAAAGCACTTCCTACCAAGAAGTTACCCATTAGGACTCAAACCTCAGACCACTAGTATGTTAAGGGTGGAGGGATCCAACCATCTCAATCCTCACCACACCTCTTGGTGGTATTCCAGCTCCATTTATCCTCCCAAGTAAACTAATAATGTCCTCCTCCTATCTCTTCTCATCCTTTACAGTCAATTCTACTTACTCTATCCTCTCATTCCACGAAAGAAGATTAGAACAAATCTTTCCACAGCTCACAAGTTTGGTCTCCAACAAAGCCAAGCTTAATTATCCTACAGAAATGCGACTGTCTAATTAGATTCGGATTAACCTTTTACTAAAAAACATGACACCCCATGGATCATTCAGCTGCTACACTTTTCTATAGCATTCTAATATTCCCTCTCTAAATAATCCGTTCTATCAATTATTCCACACTTCAGTTCCAAAATCAAAAAAAGGAAGCTGTGAAAAGCTTATATATAAATTATAGTATATTACTCGTTTTAAAACACTTCAAAATGTAGAGAGTATGAAACTCAGAAAATTCAACCCCAAAAATATTAAACCCAGAAAATAATGGCTAATTTGTACAGCAATCAATCATACAAAGAATAAACAAAATTTGGAAAGCAAAAAGCAACTAATATTGACAGGTTGTTGCAGAAAAAGGGAAAAACCCAAATGCTTGAATCGATTGACAGTGACGGCACTAAATTGACTATGAACTATGTTTCAAGAAGTTAAAAGTTTGACATTGTAAAGTTCTATACACAATTTATCCCTAAACTTGAATCGATTCATTAACAAGATCATTGAATAAAATACAGGTACCAGTAGATATTTGAACAATAAATTTGAGAGAAGATGAAAAGGGGACCTTCAGAAGGACGACGGCTACGAAGGACATGGAGGAACTCAGAGCGGAGCTTGGCAGCAGCAGCGTCTGTCTCCACCGTCGCCATGGATTCCGAACAGTTGAGATGAAAACCAAGTGAAGATTTTGGACTTATAAATAATCTCTTGTTTTTACTTTATTTGCTTACGTGCAGAGGAAGTAAAGAACAAGAATGGAACTTTCCAACCAAAATGCATTAGTCGGAATCTGAATAAAGGATCAAAATACTCCAAAGTAGTCCTTGTCTTTTAGCATGGAGCATTAATAATTCTCCCTGTTTCAAAAATTGATACATTTTTTATACTCTTGCAAACACTAAATTTTTATCGGAGCTTGATCTCTTTGCACGTGATAAAGATTTCCACCATTGCTAACCAAATCTCCCCCTTTCTCCCCCGCTCCCTCTGATGGTAGCTTTGTTTCGCTATGAGACAAACAAAATCAAAATAAAAATGACTCATATTTAGAGAAGTAAAAAATTTTCAGTTGCATATGTTGCTTTTGAAGAACATCTTCGTTTCCTTTTTATTTTGGGGCATAAATTCTTCCTTTTTATGAATACAAAACAGTCTTCATCGTCATCGAGCCTTCTTGGAGAAGAAAAGGTGATAAAAAATTGAGATTATCATGATCATCAATGGTGTTCTCGCTGTTAGAAAACACTAACTAGAATTGCCAATTGATGAATTTAACTAGAGGGTGCTATGCGTATTGGTGTCTGATTTATCTGTAGACAGGTTTCTTTCACACAAGGTGTTCAATAAATTGCCACATTATCATTTGACCTCATAGCCCATTTTGTTTGCTCCCATAATGAAACATACATTCTAAATATTAGTGGGGTAAGCGATTAAGTTTTGAAAAATAGTAATCAAGAAAGGAAGATAGTGACAAACAATAATATTTATATTTCAATCATTTGTGTGAAAGTTACCATCTTTATAAGATCTAAGAAAAAAATGCAATTCTCTAATTCTTCTCTTCACAATCTTCAACTCAAGACTTTACCTTTACCTTGTTCATTGAATCAGAAGACTTGCAAATCACCACTAAGAGCAAGGATTCTCTATGTATTTTTGTGTGTCTTTTGGTTTTATGAAGACTCCTTTATATAGGTGTGAGCTAGGGTTTTAGGGATATTTTAGTCCAAATATTTCAAGAGATTTGAGTCTTGGGTTTGAAGAGTATGAGTTGGACTCATCTTGTCGACTTAATGGACTGACCCAAATGTAATTTGGACTTTGTTTAAGTCATATCATTTTGATTTGAATGTCAATCCAGCCTCATTAACCAATAATTTGACTTAGTCAATGCATCACAGATTTAAGATTTGATCCATACTTAATATGAATTTTATCAACAAAACTTCATTGTCTACAAATGCCCCCTGCTTCGAGGCTTGTCGGGATGCTTAACTTGTCAAACCTATAAAGACAAGCCTTGAAGTAGTCGTACATGAAGCAAACATTTTTTTTCACGCAGTTGATCTTACGTGTAACATTTGGAATGACTATGCCGATATATTGAAGTTTTTTAAACTAACACATACCGAAGTCTTTCTGACAACTTTCTTCAAACTTGCAAGAGGTTACTTGTCTTTTTGATCATTTAGCAACCCATTCGATTTGAAGTGCTTACGGCTTATGGAGCATCATAGCATGTCATTCATTTTGTCATTTTAATGGTTTTATTTGGACCATGACCACAAAATGACCATTAATTTTATAAGCTTAATCTAGCGATATGCTACTCTACTAAATTTGACTTTTCGAACTCAATGGAACCAACGAAAATTGAATTCGAGGTCTCCTTGACCTAGAACTCGATAGAATGCAACTAAACTAGTTTAAGACACAAAAAGATCAAGTTGTCCTCGAGAATTTTGAATAATATGACGATGCCTTTTTTAGTCCTAAAATCACCTTCTGAATCCAACGAAATCATTAAAAATCCAATCATCCCGAACTAAAAAATGTTGACCAAAGTCAACCTAACTCATTTTAAACCAAGTTTTCCAACTCAAGACCTCAATTTCATATACGGACTCCAAATTTGATTTCAATACTTCTCCTAGGCCAATTTTCATGTTCTGGAGCCGATGGAATCGACAGAATTCCATTCCGAGACTCAAAACTCCAAATGACATCAAAACTCATTTTTTGAATAACTTAAACCTTAAAACTAAAAAACTCGCAAAGTTCTCTTTACTTTTTGACTTTTACCAAAAATCAACCACACAAGCTAATCAATTAATACCAGAGGAAGATAATGGGAGGGGTAAAACAGTAATTTTCGTAGGAATTCTAAAATGGCCGCTAAGGTAATTACACGACCTCATCCGACTCAAGTTTCATTAAATTTTGGCCTAAACTCAAAATGTTCAAATTATTATTCGAATTTTTTTTGATCTAAATTCTTTTTCTGTTTGGGAGACAGATCTTTACAATATTAGATCTATACCGACAAAAAATTATAATATCTAGTATTTTCATAAAAATGTTGATTAGTCACCCGAAGGGTTGATTCTTCATTCTAAAATTAAAACATTTATTACTAGAATTTGATTCTCTTTTGTGAAAAAAATGATCAGTTCATTATGCTAAAAAACTTAAAAGACATTTGCTAATTAATTCTCATCTCCAGTATATAACTTTGATAAATATAGTCTATGCATAGCCGATACTCATTCGATTTCCTATATTAAACTCGTATAATTTATAAGAGTATAATATCAAAAATGAAAAATCATAATAGCTTAGTTGATTGACTATTGAAACATGTACGTGATAAAATTTAAAATAAGAATACCTTTTGTAAGAAATACATGGATAAGCGTATTTACGGAAGAAAATGTATTCTAAAATCAAACAAAGTAAGAATGTTGAACCATATACAGATTCCATAAGAATCTTGATTTTAAGAAATGCACACAAAATTAAGAGTGCATAATGACTAAGATTTCCAATAACAATTTCTTTAAACAAATTAAAATTAATTGTCCGTTTTGTCCTCAATGCATAATAAGACATGAAAGTGTGCAACTTTGAAATTAGTGGATCCTATTTTAATGAGATCCGGTCTAATTATTACAATGCAACTATTGGAATTTACCTTTATCCTTTTTATGATGATAAATTTATATTTATATGGTAAATACTTAAAATTTTTAACACAACTAGTTATACCTAGAATCTATTTAATAATTAGGGTGCACAATATTTCTATCAATGAAACCCTATGTATTCACTAATGAGGCAGAACGTTATACAGACAAAACATATTGTTAAATTGTTACCAACAAACAAAAAAGAAGAAGATAATTTGTCCAAAAGGAAATTCGTCATAATAGTTATATATTTTTTTCAACAAAACCAATTAGTTTGGAAAGGATCATCTATCTCACTGCTCAGGGTTCAAACTAGAGTTTCAGTTATAGGTTCGATTGAAATAGTAGACAAAGGTTTGATTCGATCCCAAGTCTCTCGCATGAGAGACCCACCTCCAAACCACTCAATCATGCCCCCGGGCTCACTAAAATTAGTTGTTGCATATAAATAATCTTCATCAATGCCTGCGAGCACAATAAATTGTAAACTAAACGACTCCTAAAATTATTTATCGCATAAATAATCTTTGTATTACAATCAACACCCGCATGCGCTACTAATGGTTCCTAAAATTAATAAGTCATTGTGAATTGAAAAAAGAGTATGAGAAAAATGTAATCATTAGAAATAAATTTTGCATGCCCAACTAATTATAGACTAAACACATTATATATCGCATAATAATCTCTGTATTATAATTAACGCCCACCTACACAACTAATTATTAAGAAAGTGATGCCAAAAATTATTTATCTTATAGATAATCTCTATATTACTATCAATGTCAGCATGTACAACCAATTGTAAACTACACAATCCCTAAAAATAATACATTATTATAAAAAAATGATAGTAAAAGTTCACATAACTAATTAAAATATTAATTGGTAAAAGAATAAAGTCCAACTTTATGTGAAACCCTTAAATTACATGAAAATTAAAACAAATAAAACAAGTAATCATTTAATTAATCTTTATTCCTTATACAGAAATAGGAATTTTGAGATGACATTTTAAGAAAGAATTAAAGAAAAATAATAAGCAACAAATAAAGAAAAATAATTATAAAGGATTACTGTCACGACCATAACAAATTATTGTTTTCTATATTTGCAAGCGGACCCTCCTCTTTTCCCTCTATTTTAATTTGTATTATTCTCTTTAATTTTATGTAATTATTATTACCTGTCCATTGTTTTGGACTAAAATATGATTTAATTACTTTCTTTTCCCTTTTATTTATTCCCTAATTTTAGGTTTTTTCCTCTCAACACATACTATATGACACAACTTGGTTTAGCAGTTTGAAAATTGAAATTGGAAATTATATGTCGTATTACTAATACAAGTATAGTACTATAAAGCGGAAATAGATGTTGTATTTGGTCTAAAAACATAACTAAAGATAAAATTAGAATATATTTCACTAAATATTGCACCCTAATCTTATACTTTACAATCTTACTCTCTTCTATTTTTTTATTTTTTTATTTTTTGAAATGCTTATATAGAACAAAAAGAGAGGTGCTCTAACCCACAAAATTATAATTTGTTATCACCTATTGGAGATCAAATATGGCAATTGATCTAATATGACTTTTTGACATAAGATTAACAATAAATTTTAATGTTTACAAGTTGTCCATGGCTAATCACATAATCTTATCTTGTCTTATCTTTTATATATATATAAAAGAGGATATTTAATCGGTGATGATGTGACATCTTCTAAGCATATCTTTTTCCTTTTTCTTTTTTTGTTTGACAATTTTTCTTTTAGCAAAAAATTAAAACACCACAAAAGAAAACTCAAATCGGTGCTTTACTTTGGATCGCTTCCTTTCGTTTTACCAGATGTTCCAAAAGGGACCATGAGTCGCTTCCTCATATTAACTTTCTCGTCCCCTTTCCCCTCCTTTTCCTATTACTCCATCTTGCATATCTGATATTGCGGATTTAGAGTATAACTTGGAGTTGCTCTTTGAATCTTAGATGGAATTACTAATTGTCTAATATCGTCGCTTAATTCCTACTTTTCAATTTTAACAATCAATTGCCTCTTCTCAAATTCTGAGAGTTATCTCCTTCAATAGTTATAGGCGAACCTAATCTTTCTTAGTCACGTTTTCTTATCAGCTGCTTGAAGCTTTGTAATATAAATGTGGGAGTGCAGTATGAAAGCCTACAGGGTGATTCATATACATTACTAGAGGTATTATATTCTATTATTTCAAAATTTTATTTTTCTTATTGTGTATTTGGGGGATTTACTGAAATGCCTTTGGTTAGGCGAGCTAATGATGTATAGGTTTTTCTTTAAAAAAAAATTATCTCAATTTTTTTTTTAAAAAAAAGGTAAATAATAAAAAAGATAAGTAACACAAATATATTTTTTTATAATATTTATTTACTTATATTTTTATTCTATAGACATTATAATCTGATTCAATTTTTTTTTTAAAAATAAAGTTTTAACAAAAAAGAGCCCACGAATTGACTCACAAAATTTATTTTTTTCTTATCTACATGATATAGGTTATGCCGCGTGATCTAGCAGCAGTTATCTTTTTTTTTTTTTAATTTTTTATAACCATTTTTCTTAACATAAAAAAAAATTCTCTTATTGTTAAAGACATCACTAATCACAAAATTGAGCAAAAAATATACTTTTATGTAAAGGAGAATTTAAAATTTTCTACACGTACATATGAAAAACACACTTTTATTTCGTCCTGATAATATATATCAGAGTGAAATAAACAATTACTAGTATATATATTATAAATTAAATCCCTTTTCTTTATAAGAAAATGTATATGTATCTTGAAAAGGTATTACAAGGAAAAAAAATAAACTACTTGCTGTAATAATACATTCAAAGGAGAAGTTATTGTTATTGTTACTCTTTCTTATTTTCAAGAGGACCTACTTTTCGTTTTTACTATTTTCTTTAGCAAATCATTTAATTATTTTTCCTTTTCTGGTTTATTGACTTCCTTTTTCCTGCCCATTTTGTTAAACATTAGGGTTAATTTTTTCATGATTTTCACTTTACTTTTACATTTTATTTACAATGACCACATATATTTAAAGTTTTTAACCTCATTTTCTCCTTGAAAAAATAATTTTTCATGTGGCATGTACTGCCATACTTTTGTTTGACTAGGGTTTTGGCAATTTAATGAATGGGGATAAGTATTCTTAATATCATTTCTGACGTGGCCTTTTTTGATTGGTTGATGATTATTTTTGGTCAAATTTCATGCAAATTTTAAAAAGAAAAATATGCACATAATCTGATATAAGATTACAAAAAATTTAAAGCCTCAAGACTCCAGTTCTCCTATATAAATCCCTCTGCTTTTCTGTTTCAAATTATATTTTTCCTTAAGAATAATCTCTTTGTTTTTCTTTCAAGAATTTCATTTCTTTCTCAAATCTTAGGGTTTCTCTTCGATCCAAGGATTTTCTCTCCAATCTTCAATTTCGTTCGAATTAATTCAAGATTCCTTTGTGGGTGTTTTTAGTTATTTGCCTTGAATCAAAAAAATGAGGGATGTTCTAAATTGAGGTCTCGATTCAGGTGAAAGGTATAATTTTTTCTCTTATTTTTGATTTTTTTTTCACTTGGGTGTTTTGTATTTAATTGTTTTCACTTTTGTTGGTTTCTTTACTAGTTGATTTTTCTTGTTTATGATGTTTCTTGAAATGAAATATTTTTGTGGTGTCTTTTTTTCTTGTTTCTCTCTTTTATTTTTGGTATACTTCTTTTTGAAATTTATTTTACTTATAAGTTTATTGTGGTTTTGGGTGTATCCAAATTAAATTATCCATTTTGTGTTATCTATGGAGTTACCCTTTGGTATATCAAATCAATGCCGCAATTTTATTTTTTTTTTGAATTTTTTATGAATGGATTTTGCTCATATCTGATATAAATTTAGTGGTGTTTCACTGTGTTATAATAAAATTTTTATGTGAATTTTGAATTTTTTTTATGAAGTTTTCTTATTTTTACATTTTCAAGTTAAGTGAATTTGCTTTGAAAGCACTAAACTAACTTGAAATTAATTGTAATATGTTATATGATTGGTTTATGAATGGTTATTGTTAAAGCTTTGAATTTTCATCTATGGGATTTATTTTCTGGGTGTATCGAAATTATTGATGTCATAAAAAATTCTAATATAGGTTTTTTTATAGATGACTTTTGTTTAGGTTTGATATGAATTTAGCGTAGCTTGATTGTGCATCATGATTTTTATGAGAACTATTGAAAATTTTGATGAAGCTTTGTCTTTTTTACCTTTTCAATTTTAGTGAATTTGCTTAGAAAATCCTAAAGTAGCTTAAAATTAATTGACATATGTGATATTGTTCGTTTTAAAGGTTCATTGATTTTGTTCGGACATTTGTTTGATTGTAACGCTTGTTGACTAAATGATGAGAAAAGATTTAATTTGAGAATAGGATTCATTTAAAACTTTAACACTCAATTCACTAAAATGGAATATGTACTAATCATGTCATTAATATTGCATTAAGTATATTAGATTTGTATGATATAACTTTGAATTTACATATGCATATAAATTAAACACATGTCGATCTGTATATATCTTTGATGATATGTTTGTGTTTTGATATAAATAATATTTATTAATGCATATAAAAATATAATTATAATTTGATATTATGTAGTTAGATGGAGAGATCAATTGAAGGAGATTATTATAATGCAAGTGACTCAAAATCACCAGGATCATCTATTAATCTTAATCTTCCATTGCCAGTGATAGTGAATAGAGGGGATTGTCAACATTTTCCAATATGGTTAGTTCTTTTTTGTTATCTTGTGTAAACCTATTTTTTTCTTTTTTTTTTTCTCTTATTTATTTTCTTAATTAAGTCATCTAAAAAAATCTTATGACTTAATTACAGTATTAATTTCAAAATGTGTATATATGTATTGACTATTTTTGGTTGACTGCATATTCATCCTTTTGCATTTGCATTTGCATTTTTCACTTTCAAATTTATTGGATTTGAAATTTTACTTAGCCCTGTATATTGAAGCTGTAGTAACCTATTCATGATACTAGTGAGCAAGTCTTCCTTTTTGTTTTTCCTACATTGCTATTCATGTATAGATAAAATATTAGAGGGTTGTTTTCTCATATAATTATTCAACTATACTAATAGTTATGCTTTAAAAAGTGATCTTTCTTATTGATTTCAAATTTTTCAACAAAGAAATTGATTAATTATGAGATAATAACTAATAATTAAGTGTTCACTTATGAAATTCTCTCCTTTATTAGATTAACAAGGAAATAATCCAATATATTTGTTGTTCAATTTTTCTTGTGATACAGTCAATATGTTGCTGAGACGGAAAAAAATGATATGAAAATTTGTTCACCTTTTGGATCAAGCAGTAACCTCTCCAAGCAACTTCCTTCTTTAGACATTTCAGAACATAAGAGGTGGTGTTGTACTAATTACACTCATAAGATTAGAGACGATGAAAGTGCAGAAGATAAAATTAGCGATGCATTTGTGAGCGCTGGCTCTACTAATTTTATTTCCAAAGATGGTATATATATTCTTTAATATTTCTAGTGCAAATTGTTTTCAAATTGAAGTTATATATTTTTGTTTTGAATTTGAAGGTGATAGAGTTGATGAGACTGTCAATATAGCTACTCAGATGATGTTATCTAAGAAATGCTTAAATCGAGAAATAGAAACAAAGATCCCAGGTAATTTAAGAGTATTTGTCAATACAATCCTTAGATTTTGCGCCTATATATATATATTGTTGATAGAAATGCTTTTAGTTTTGAAATCAGTTGATGCACCTACGAATAAAGATATCAAAATTTCTCAGAAGAAGCGGAACATGTTTCAAAAAAATGATTGTGGATTTGGGATTGATAAATTAGATGGTAAATCGGCAAAAAGATCGAAGGCATTTGATCAAAATCAAGAAATTGTGAAAATTTCTATGAAAAATATAGTTACTAATTCATGTACAAGAGATAATGGATATGATCGAGATCAATATTGTCTACTGAGTGATAGTGAAAGTGTCAAGATTAAACGCAAGCAACATGATCAACAGGCTCAAGTTGTGAGTGGATGTTCTCTTCACATTCCCTTCAGAGAAAAAAACAATGGTCTTGGCACTAATAGATCCGGTGCTAACATTTTCATTCAAGCGTCACATGCTTCCCCAAGTATCGAAAAAGTTGAATGTCATTTGAGGAATGACAACATATCATTGCATACAAAAAAGGATTGTAATTTGAGAAAGTTGCTTGAAGATACACATGATTCTTATCATATGAATGTAGTTCAAGACAAGAATTTGCAGAGAGGAAATTTTTCAAAAGGGGAAGATATTTTACAAAAATCGATTGGTATGGGAATGACGACTTCTCAGCTAGAAAGTGAGTTATATTTGAAAGAGGAGTTAGTCAAAACTCTAAACAACTTCAAGAATTCTCAGAAGAATATTGAAAATGGCACAATCCAAAAAAAGAACATTCCATATTATCCATCGATTATATTGAAGGGTAATAAGAGTTGTGATCCTCTCAAGGCAAATGGGGTTGAATCAAATCAATCTTTAAAAAAAAGAGTAATTGCTATAGAAAGACAACCAATTATGGTTCAATCTGATCAGTCCAACAAAAATAGATTCATCAATCTCAATCATACCATTGATCTCACCAACAAGCAAGAGATTTATATCTCTTTAAATCCGCTTCAACAAAATAAAAAATTAATGGTACGTTTGATATCTTCTTTGAAATACTACTTTTATTACTTATAGTAAATTTCTTCAAATGTTTCTTTCTTTCTAATAAATTGAATATTATCTTGAAACTATAAGAAAAAGCATGATAAATTAGTTGTTATTATTACCTAATATTGATTGGCTAATATTTTGTCTTGTTAATTCATTGTGATTTATTTACAGAAAATGGTTGATCCTGCCAACATAATAAACATTAATAGAATTCAGGATCATCCTTCTGTTACTATTCCTCAAAGAAATCAACAAACTATGAAGGTTACTGAAAATATGGAGATGTTCAGGAATCAACATAAAAAGAGTAGTCCCCTGATCCAAAATGGAATCCTTCCATGTATAAATCCTGTGTCAACCAACTTCCATCCATTGTATGCTAATGCTGGATTCCTCAGAGATAATACTGCAATGACGCAGTTTAAGAAACAAACAATCAAACTTTCGAATTCCATGCAAGTTTCTTCTATTTCCACTAGATGGGGGTTGCAGAATATCGAAAGTTCAAATTCTGTAAGATTATCTATTGCACAGGACACAACTTTTCAATCTTATAATCTAAAAAATAATCAAAATCATGAAAATCATAAATATGGACAGGTTTCTTTTGGATCACTTCAAAAAGAAAAGACTATAAGTGACGTTAAAAGTGTGCATTCAATAAGAGCAGAAGGTATGAGGACCAAAGGTATGGGGTCTTTGAATTCTTTTTTCAGTGAAGGCATGTCAGCGACACAGTTATCCAGATATCAAAAGGGACCTTTTACTTCCTACAACATTCACCACCCATTTCTCATGCATGAAAATTCAGGTATCTACAATAGATTTATTTTGCCTTGTCATCAATTGAAGGGGTTCTTTGGTGTTTATATAGGTGATTTTACTGAAGTTCAAAGCTCCCGATAACATATTTCTCACTTGAAGGGTGAACTTGAATCCCCCATATTTTGATATGATTTGTGTATTTACTATTATTTCTCATAAATAATTGATGGTTGATTTTACAGGTCAAGATGTATCTCTCAGATCCCAAGAGAAAAAAAGAAAGGCTCATGCACTTGAACAATTTGATGGAGCAAAATTGTTGCAGTCTGAATTATCAAGTGGCCTTTTACACACAATTAGAGATTCTGGTCCAAAAGTTGATCTGATGCAAAATGATAATATTTTCAAAATATTGGATCTGGGGGGCTATAGTACCCCAACAACTGTATTACCCGTCAGTAGCATTCCTAAAAAGGATCCTCCTTGCCTTTTTAATCAAAATCCTATTGATATTGTGGATGTTGATTATGAAAGGTACTTCAGAACTGCTGAGGATCAAAGTATCCGAGATAGTAGTTCTTTGCAAAATAACTCATAGTTGATATAAAGTTGGAGGGGCGATAGAGGCAGAGGAGAAAGGAAAGTCCAGAGAGAATGTTAGTTGTTGATTTTAAAAGTTATTTTATTTTATAAAATCATGATAATTATTAAACCAGCTTTGTCACCAAAGTATATTTTCTTGATGCATCTCAAACCTTTTTATGCAGTTTAATGAGGCAAATCAACTTTGATATTCCTTTTTTTATTTTTTTGATATATGTATTGATTATTTTATGTCGTGAATGAGCTAGGCGACTCTTTATGTTTCTTTAGTTAGTGAAAAAGGCTTGTTAAATTAAAAGACTATGTTTTCTTAAACTTGAATTTAACTAGCATATCAAAAATTAAATTCTAATGACATCAAAGAAGGTGAGGGCGCCTTTCTTTCCAGTGGCCATAGGGTTCGCCTGAAAGACTTAAAAAATTCACCATCAAATTCTAGGGCTCAACCCTGGACAGGTAGTGAAAACTACCTAGATGGAGTGCAGTAGGGGCAGAGAAAATTTTCAATGGAGCGGTGAAATGCGTAGAGATTGGAAATAATACCAATGACGGAAGCACTCTGCTGGGCCGACACTGACACTGAGAGATAAAAGCTAGGGGAGTGAATGAGATTAGATACCACAGTATTCCTAGCCATAAACGATGTATACTAGGCGCTGTGCGTATCGAGCCGTACAGTGTTGTAGCTAACACGTCAAGTATCCCATCTAGGAAGTAATTTACTCTCTATATTACATTACTCTATCTATTTTTTATTATTTTTCTATTTCATCATCAAATTACTTCTAAGATAAGTTGATTGAAGAAGTTTTATTTAATTAATAAAATTTTCATAACATTAATTAGTTGATTAATTGTTAAATTAAAGTATAAAGTGAAGGTTCTGGTGTATGGAGAAGACCTCATCATTTAAGAAGTAACCATAGAAACAAAGAAATCCACTATTTTTTATCAAGCAATTGTAATTTAAAATTTTCTAGATTTCTCGTATTATTATTATTCAGACAAGAATTCTGGTAATCATAAATTGGACTATTACTAGTATTAGTATTATTTTATAGCATGTAGTTTCCACCATTTCTTCTAGTTTTGAGGCTTCTTTCAGTTTCTTAGTAAGAATGGGTGAGGTCGTGATATTTTTTACCCAAAACAAACATGCTACCAAGCTACGCCACATCTCTTCAATTGTTCTACAATGTAATTGTAGAAAATTAGAGAATTTCTTATGTATCAAACAATAGGTATTTCATTGGTTCATAAAAGTAAGCACCAAACTAATCGAAGATAATATTTCTCATCTCCCCATCAAATAGATTCATTTTTTGTTTTCAAAGGAACATTGTTGTGTTGTTTTGAAGGCTGCACTAATCCCTTGAGTACCAACGGGTATCCCCCCCAAAACAACGTTCTCTTTCAGACATTTCAACTAGTTGATATGACCCCAGAGAGTCACTTTTGCTAAAACTCGAGCAGTTTCTTGAAAACTTACTTTGGATATGAAATTTTGAGTATTGAGAGATGATTTTTCTCAGATGAAATGAAAATTAGACTCATGTAACAGAAAAAATGTAATGATCCTAAAGGTCATTTTTGATATTTTTGATAAAAATACTATTTTTTCCTTTTCGAGAGTTGTCTTGAGTTATTTATAGTTGATTCTAAAAGTCAGATTTCAAAAACCTTATAAAAAGTTGGAAGTTTGCCAAAGAAACAGTTTTTATTGGATTAAAGTTTAAAATTTTGAGTTTTGAGGTCATCTAGAGTTTGAGTATCAAAATACAATTCCATCAATACCATTAGCTCTGGAATATGGGATTTGGTCTAGGAGAACTGACAGAACTAAATTTAGAGTTAAAACGAAGATTTTGAAGCCAAAGTTGTATTTTTAGTTGAATTGGAATCATAGTTTGACTTTGGGCAACATTCAGAGTTCAGAAGCTCTAATGCAAATTTCAATGGTTCCATCGAGTCTGAAACGTCATTTCCGATAAGGTTGCATATTTGGTTCATATTTATAGGGTTCCGTATGAGTTCCGATAGTCAAAAAACATGTTTTGAAGGGTGTTGGTACAAGTCAACCGCGGTCAACGTGGATCAACAACCTTTTCTCTTTTATTTTTATTGCTAAAAATATCCCTTTCTTCCCCATTTTGACTACTCCACAATTTTCTTCCATTTTTGAGTTCTAAAAGCTTGGAGGTGCAATTTGAAGCAAGTTTTTTCGAGGATTTTCATTCGGGTAAGCTTCCTAAACACTAAATCTTTCATTTTTCATATTTAATTTATGATTTTGACTTGAAATTTTTGGTTTTAACCTTCCAATTTTTATGGGTTTCTAAGAAGATGATTCAAACTTTAAATGATGATTTCTCTCTCAATTTCTACTCAAATTTTATTAGGTTTTCATCCACAAACTCCATTTTTTGTGTAGAACCTGATTTTAGCTCAATTTCAAGATCTAGAATTTTAAAAAAATAACCTAACTTTTGATCATTTTACCCCTAGACCTAATTTTTCTCAATATGGGTATCAGTCGACTCCTTTTGACGCATATATCTCATTCTTGATAGTGATTTGGTGTTCTGGAGTTGATTTTATGGATTTATTCATCCAATTGGCTAGTTCGTGTGCGGTTCAACTTTTGAGAATGTGGTAATTTAGAGTATCGTAGAAGGAGAAAAGACTTTGATTTGAGTTGATTGAGACTTTGATTAAGGCAAGTGGACTTCTAATCGTTTGTTAAGTATGGTTGAATCTTGTATTATCCTATGTATGTGGATTTGGGTGATTTGTGGCATGAATTGGGATAAAATTATACTATTATAGGCTTTGATCATGGGATTTTGAATTAGGTAATTGTAAATATTGTGAATCCTTGACTTGTAAAATAATTGTGGGATTGTGAGTACTTATGAACTTGTGGGTTATCTAGTTTTTGATTGATTTGACTATTGATTGAAGTAAGTGGACCCTAACCCTTGTAGAGTTAATTGAACTTAGTATTTTCTTTCAATGTGAAACTTGGGGGTTAGTAAACTATTAAAATTGATATGATTTTGGTAATGGGAAAATGGAAATGATGACATGTATGACTTGAATTATGAGATGATGTCCATTGTTGTTGACCTAGACTTGTGAGATAATATTGTGCAATGAGCTTATGATGCTATTGTTGATAATGTGAAAGTGTTTATGATGTCCTGATTATTGAACTTTAAATTATATTACACATAATTGCCTATTAAATCTCTTATGTGAAATGTTGAGCTAAATGTGTATGTTGAGATGTTGTTAGAAATTGTGAAACTAATTGCTTGCAAAGTAAGAACTCAAATGATAAATTATCTTAAGCTATGATCACTAAGGGTAATTGAAAGAGTTGAACTATGTTATATCGTGATTATTATGTAATGTGTTAATGATGACTCAAATGTTGAAAGATAATGAAATGATTGATCAATTGTGAATCAATGATGCAATATGGACATCTAGCCTTTCTCTATATACGTGAAAATGATTGTTATACCATGATGATATGAATTGCTTGATGCTCCATTGTGATGAAAAATTTATGGATAAATAGTTCTCGCTATTTGATGATGAGATTTGAATACTTATTTATGAGCAAATGAACTATGTGGACATTTTGTAGGCACTCATGATTATGAAAGTGGTACTTGTGATATGATGATATTGAGATTGTGTGCATTTCATTCACTTGTTACTTATGTATTGATACTTGTGATGGCTACGACTAAGAGATGAGCAAGGTAACATGTGGATTGATAGCTGAGATTTCTACCAGTCGATGATTAATTGAGGTTTTTGACAACATGCTGAGATAATATTTTGGCGGACAATATGATTGAGGTTTCTGCTAATCGTGTGAGCATTGGCGGAGAATTCTGCCAATAATATTTATAAATACATGGTCCATATATGGTCCCCATGGATTTCAATATGAGGATATCAGTGGATGTGTATCGTAGGACAACCATGCATTATGATTAATTGACATTGCATCACATTGCTTACATTTCATAGCATTCACTCTATTTCATATCATTCCTCTCTTGAAGTTGTTATATGTACCATGTGTGAAGCGTTGAATGCTTTGAACCTTATACATTATTGGGATTGGATTATTGAAATATTATGATATATATTAGTAGTTTGAGCTTTGTACATTGCGGAGATTAGACTATGGCGATACTGTGTTTTGAGATTGTAACTGCTTATATTACTGACAGACTATTATACTACATGACGCTGAGGATCAACTGATTATTCTAAGATAGTATCCTATAATGTGTGTACCTATGTATATTATTGTTGTGGTGGGACTTTTCTGAGTACATGTGTGTAATTGGCGGTATGTGATTGGGTGGATAGGAGTACTTGTGTTCTTGATTTACTTCAGATTTAATTTCTATTTGCTGAGTACTATGTTGTTTAGTGCTATTTCTTTGCTACATTTCGTAGGTTGTGAGCCTAGTCCCTCTTGACAAATTTTCTAGAGTCAAGATTGAGCATCTAGATTTCCTTGAGAAATAGTTGCTCGTTTCTTCAGCAGACCCTCGAGGATTCTATATTTATGTTATGTTCTATCTGAGAATTAGACATTGAGACTTGTACTTTCTTTTGAGTGTTATTGTCTAGTTGCTTGTATATGTGACACTAGTTCTGGGATAGTTTGTAGACTTGATTACCATGTGTTTATCCTAGCTTATTAGATTTTTTTCTTCCACTCGTAGTATTGTGTTTTGAACTGAGAAGGTTTAGGCTGACTTACCTTGGTGGGTTAGGCAAGTGCAATCATACCCCGTTTTTGAGTCACTACTATTTGGGATCAGAGTCTAGGTTCAGAGTCTCACATGTGTACAAGCCCAGATGAATAGAGTCTTAAGGATCAGTGTAGAGACGTCTGTTACTTATCCTTGAGAGGATATAGAGTCTGTTAGGAAATTACCTCTTGTTCTTTACTTATCCTTGAGAGGATCACCTTGAAGGGTTACATGTGGTTGAGGTTCATTTCAAATTGAATGATTCAAGCTCGTGGAAAAGGAACCATACCTGATTCAGTTACTGTTTCAACATCCAGGTAGTATTATTTGAGGTTTTATAAGCTTGGGAGTATCAGTCACCGGTTGTCTTTCCTGGTCGTTACGTTTATTTGGACTAGATTAATTGGATTCTCTCTTATAAATATGCATTGTCTAAGTATTATATTTGTGTAGCTTAGGTTCGAGGAGGATTATGTTAAGAGAATGGAACTTGGATGAGATTTGCGATGGTTTGTGTATTGTAATTGGCTACAATTGGTTCAGATTCACTCTTGACCTTCACCGAAAGTGGATCTGAGTTGCCTTGTGGTCTCGTGGGTGGAAGTTCATCTTGATGTGTATACTGTGGTATGAGGGTGTTGATTCAAATTTGGTTCATTGGCTAGTTTATGACTTGGTAATTACTCTTGGAAGGAAAAATTTCATGTTGGTTCATAAGTCTTATTCTTGATAGAACATCCTGATGGTATAGCTCTCCAAAATGAGGTTATTTGGAACCAATTAATGACTTTGAGAATTGTATTTCAGACTCTTGGTTACTTCTAGTGAGGCTTCTCCCTTTGCTTTATGTTCGAGGATAAATATGATTTTTAGTGGCGAATGATGTAATAACTTTGAAGGTCATTTTTGGCATTTTTGACAAAATTACCATTTTGCCCTTCCTGAAAGTTGTCTTAAGTCATTTGTGGTTGAGTCTAAAAGTTGAATTTTGAAAACCTTGTAAAAAGTTGAAAGTTTGCCAAATAAAAAGTTTTTAAAGACTTAAAGTTTAAAATTTTGAGTTTTGAGGTTATCTTGAGTTTCAAGTATACAAAATGCAATTTTGTCGATTCCATCAGCTCCAAAATACGGGATTTGGACAAGGAGAGCCGACAAAATTGAATTTGGAGTTAAAACGAAGATTTTGGAGCCAAAGTTGTATTTTCAATTGAATTCAGATCATAGTTTGACTTTGGTCAACATTCAGAGTTCGGAAGCTCTAATGCAAATTTCATGGTTCCATCAAGTCCAGAACGTCATTTCCTGTAGGGTTGCAAATTTGGTTCATATTTATAGGATTCCAGATGAGTTCCAAGGGTAAATAAGCATGTTTCGAAGGGTATTGGTGCAAGTTATCCACGGTCAACGCGGGTCAACAACCCTTTTTCTTTTATTTCTATTGCTAAAAATGTTCCTTTATTCTCCATTTTGACTACACCATTTTCTTCCACTTTTGAGCTTTAAAATCTTGGAGGTGCAATTTTGAGCAAGGAATTTTGTGGATTTTCATTTGGATAAGCTTTCTAAATACTAAATCTTTGATTTTCAGTATTTAAATAATAATTTTGACTTGAAAGTTTTTGTTTCAACCCTCCAATTTTTATGGGTTTTCAAGAAGATGATTCAAACTTTAAATGATGATTTCTCCCTTAATGTCTACTCTAATTTTATGAGGTTTTCACCTACAAACTCTATTTTTTTTATGTAGAACCTGATTTTGAGCTCAATTTTTAGATTTGGGATTTTCAAAACATAACCTAATTCCTATCAATATGGGTATCAATTTACTCATTTTATCATGACCCGAGAGTAGGGCCTAGATGTGTCATGGCAAAAGAGAACCCGAGATTCCTCGATCAAGCCATCTTAGCATCATCACACACATCATCGGTTCAGAAGCACGTAAACATAACAAATAACACATAAGTCTAGGGGATTCCGGGGCTTTGGACTCAAGCTATGGGGATGTTGCCGGGAAT
>JBCEWC010008590.1:0-19776 GCA_038996855.1 Solanum aculeatissimum | reverse complement strand
TCTACAATCAATAGAGGCATATGATGCATGTAACCAATCCATCCCAAGAATGACATCAAAATCATACATTTCAAGTTTTACAATATCACCGATAAATACTTTATGCAACACTGACACGGGACAACCCCTATACACTTTTCGGGCCATAATAAAATCACCCACGGGAGTATACACCGAATAAGGTTCCCTTAGAGTTTTGGGACTTAAACAAAACTTAACAACTAACAAAGGAGTCACAAAAATAAATTTGCACCCGGATCAAGTAAAGCATAAGCATCAAAAGTAAAGATTTTCAACATACCCATTACGATGTCCGGAGCTTCTTCCACCTCTTGACGACCATGGAGAGCATAGAATTGGTTGTTCCTTGGAGCACCACCAACCGGAGCCTTTGGAGGCCCTTGATCACCAGGAGCCACTTGATCCTTCTTGGCACCCCTTGGACATTCAAAAACCTTGTAGTCCAAACCACCACACCCATAGCAAGCACTCAATGCCCTTCTACAATCACCCAAGTGGTGCTTCCCGCATTGGCCACAAAGAGGAATTCGGATCCCACCTCTAAGCCATCTTAGTGTATCATACATGAGCATAGATATGATAAAGAGAATAGACTAAAAGAGAAAAGCAAAAGTAAAGTCTCACTAGGACAAAGCAAGAGTTATAGCAATAGGTCAGAATAAATTGACTTGCACTTTGACATCTAGACATGCCTCTACTAGAATAGGTGGGGCATAGGATATCTCACCCTTAACATAAGAAAAGAAAATAATTTCAAATTAGCAACATAGTCCTAAGAAATAAAGAGAAACATGATAGGTTTTCCCTTAAAATAGGAGGACTCACCAATCAACCTTCAAGTATGAATCCAAGCTAACCATGGGTGTAATGAGAATGAGTGTTTGACCCTACATTATAATATAATGTAGGCAAAGAAGTATGTGTTAGTACTTTGAATGTACTAGTGAGTAATATTCATGAAATAAACATAGGTACTGTGGAACATGAGACATAAGATGCAAGATTGAAACCAATAATCCATGAGCAAAAAATAAGTAAAACATGTGGTAAATGCATCAAATTCATAGTAAAAGCTTGAAACTTATAATACCCCTAATGTTGAAAATCCTTAAAAATGGAAAAGTTGTAGAAATTTTGAACTGGGATAATATTACGAGCCAATCTATGGCTCGTGGATTGAACCACAGGTCATAGAAAGGTCTTGTGTTCGAGGTCTTGAAATTGGTGAAAAATCATGGTCACTGGAAGTCACTCTAAGAAAGGCTTTATGATTCATACTAGAGTGTACATCCCATTAATTAAGTCGTGAAAGTGGCCCTGAGGATGGACAATTTTTCTAAATCTAGGGAGGTTCAACGAAGGGATCTACGGTTTGTAAATGGAACTACAGACCATACTATCAGTTTGTGGTTTGAGAGGTGCAATTTTGAGTAGTTAAATTTTTTTTGGCATGCATTGTACGAAGGCCAAGAATGACCTGTACTCTAATCTATGGTCCATAAATAGTGGGTCATAGATGGGTCCAATAGTTTTTAAATAAAGGAATTTTTGGTCATTTCCTATTTGTTTAACTCCTAAACTATGTCATTTTGACTCTTCTAACTAAATTAAATGACTCAAACTCTATACAACCTATTTCTATTGCATTCTAATTTATTCACTATCAAAACCTCTCCCAAATTTTCAAAATTTCTCTCTGTAAGCAAGGACTCCATTGAAGCTAGGGTTTCAAGTTTTTGCTAAGGATTTCTAGGTCTTTCATCACCAATTTATAAGGTTCTTAACTTGAGGTATGTAGGGCTTCATTCATGGACTAGATTCATCCATGGATCCCAACTCAAAGTCTCCCTTTTTCTCAAAATTTAAGTATGGATTTCTATGAGTTTTTATGATGACATTCCAAATGGTTAGATTATGATTATCATACTTAAATATGCATGTTTTATGAAGAAATACATGGTTTCTATATTTCCAAGTGAAAGTAAATGATTTCAAGTATATGATGATTAAGGCTTGTTGAATCAATGTGGATTCCTTTAGAGTTGTTTATCAGAGACTTTTACTTTCTATCTTATTTTCAAGTCTTTTGTATTTAAGGGAAACTATAACTATGCTTTAGTCCTGTTAAGTCTTATGTAGTTGGTATGTTTGGCCAATGACGTTTTGAATAGATGTATCTTGATTTCTAAACCTGAATGTTTTCCATTAGTCCCATTCCCTACATTTGAATTTTTGCACTATGTTTTTAAATTAGCTATGAGTGCTTGATATATGTTAAGATGGCTTAGGTGAGGCGCCTTTAGGTTCCTTATTCACCATGTTACGATTAGGCCCTAGGCTTGGGTCATGACATCTACCGCTATGGTATAGCACAGGATAAGCATAGTAGGCCTACGAGTACTATTACAAAGGAACCCAAATACTGACATCTGGATTAGACGTAGTACATGTCATTCGGGATTTATTTTCCCTAATACAAATTGGATTTGATGGTTGCACCATCGAGGAAGTATTCTCCAAACATAGTCCAAGACTTTTATGCCTCGTATCCAACCATGATTCTAAATGGAATACCCAAAAAGTTCAAGCCACTTGAGTAGCCTCTTCTACTATGGACATTAGTCCATGACGTCCTGGTCGACAGTTCTTTCACAACCCAAAATAAGATTGCAACTAAGGAGAATAAAGTAAAGTGGAAACAACCACAACAATTAATACGAAATCCCAAAATCTGGAGTCATGAGTACAAGAGCATCAAAATAGTATGAAAGAGTAAATACAACTATCTCATATAAAATACAACTCTTTCTGATAATATCTTATATAATGTCTAGAAAGAAAGCAACAAAATGAATCTCAAAGATCCATGGCGACTCGAAGTCTAAGCCTCACCGCTAAAATCTGGGATAGCTGGAAGAAGACTCTGGTAGAATGATATTAACTAGCCTAATGGCGTCCCTGTGCTTGATCTGCATATTGATGTTATTTCTACTTGATTTATGATCATGTTCTCATGTTATGATAATGACTTATGTTCTCATGTTATTATAATGACTTGAATGTTGAGCATGATGTATGACTATGTGCTATATGCAAGCATGCCTATCCCTTTCCCATTTTGTCCCCATAGCTTGAGTCTCAAGTCCCTAAATCCCTAGAATCTATGTGCTACGTGTTTAGCTTCCGCATTTCCAAACCGATGATGAGTGTAATGATGCTATGATGGCTTGATCGAGGCCCTTCGGGTCCTATTTCGCCATATCACATCTTGGCCCCCTATCCGGGTCGTGACACTAACCATTCATTCAACACCATACACCATATTAAACTTAGCCCAAATTTGAAATTTAATCCATATGATCTTATCACCCTTTACAAAACATTCCCTCCCTATTTATTCCTTAAAAACATAAGTTCTCTAAAATGTTCACAATATAAAACTAAAATCAAACATCAAATTCAATTCATTTCATTTTTTTCGAGGGGGGGGGGGGGTTATTTCATAACTAGGAAACAAGATACACTCATAACCAATTAAGGCCTAAACGTTTCCTTATTAAATTATTTTACCACAACTAGCCTTTGCCTATACCATACCATACCCCCAACTTAGGCTTTTGCCCTAAAGTTGGACTGTTCTACCAAGTTAAAACACCAAGAAGAACATAGGAAGGTAACAACAGGCTAGGGATTCATTTTTGTACAAGTTCCACAAAAAGAAAAAGGTACATCTCTAATGGTGCCAAACAATTCTCTCATTCACATGGGCAATCAAACGAACGTAGTCATGAGGTCTAAAAATTTTATGGTGTTCACTCAAAGAAATGTCTAAGATCCTCTCAATCATTCATCAATGTCAATCAACTGGACCAACTGGTCAAGTTTTGAGTACTATCAAACAACATTCCAAGCAAAATACTTATCAAATAGAACTATGACCACATGTGGCTTTCCAACATAACTATCCAACATTATTCTAACCAAATGGGCTTTCTCAAATGCAATGATCATCACAAAACTCCATGTTGGTTTCAATCTAGTCACGATAAGATGCTATGAGACCACACATGAATTATGCAACTCATCAATGTCTCATCAATTAGGCCAAACACAAGTGTGTCAATCGTATGATTCAAGATATTAATATTGACTACAATTGACACTTCAAACATAATATTTTGCATTCATTCACAAACCATAGGATGAAAAGTGAAAGAAAATAAGCATGCGGGATTAAGTTCTAGCCACTACACACCCTTAACTTAAGTAATGCAGTGTCCTCAATGCAAAAGAAATAGGACAAAAGAAGGCAATGAAGATTTGAGTTGAAAAACTCCCTATATGTAACAATGTGTCTATATCCCATATAACCTTACTGCTTCCTATAGTCCTACACAAGGAATACATGTTATTTGAACTGACTAACAACTTGTGTTTCCTTACAAGGAGCGCCTTAGGTAATGTTAAGGCATGACGTGGCCATGCTATCAAGTATCAACCAAATACACCACTTTAATTAGTTTCACCTCCAACTCATCCCCAAAGTATTGCTTAACTTTCTACCCACTGACCTTGAATCAAGTTCCATCTTTATTTTCAAGTTCTACTGCACCATGATAGAATTCTATTCAGTCTTTGTAATGCACCAAACACTTTCCTACGGTGTATGTTTGCCATTTTTGCTGATAAGGTATAGGATTCTATGAAAGTGTTCATGGATGATTTTTCTATTGTAGCGGACAATTTTGAGCAATGTATTGGTCATCTCGATAGGGTACTTCAAAGGTGTGTTGAGATCAATTCGGTACTCAACTGGGAGAAGTGCCACTTCATGGTTAAAGAGGGCATTTTTAGGGACACAAAATTTTAGGAGAAGGGTTGCAAGTAGATCAAGACAAGGTTAAGGTTATTTCTAGGCTCCTCACTCCTATATCCATAAAAGGGGTAAGGAGTTTTTTGGGGCATGCAGGCTTCTATTGGAATTTTATCAAAGACTTAACCAAGATAACTAGTCTATTGTGAAAACTACTTGAAAATGAGTCAACCTTTGTGTTTTATGAAACGTGTATGAAGGCTTTTTAAAGCCTTTAAAATATTGTTGAGTCTCCTATAATTATGTCCCCTGATTGGTCAAAACCATTTGAAGTCAAGTGTGATGCTAATGGGGTAGCCTTAGGGGTTGTATTAGGTCAAAGAAGGGGTAATTTATTTTTATGCAATAAAGATCCTCAACATGGCCCAAAAGAATTACACTGTGACTGAGCAAGAGCTATTGGTTGTGGTCTACGAATTTGAGAAATTTTGGGCCTATCTTTTGGGTACAAAAGTGATTGTGCATACTGATCATGTTGCTCTTTGATATCTCATGGTCAAGAAGGATGCCAAGATGAGGCTCACTAGGTGGGTATTTTTGTTACAAGAATTCAATTTTGAAATAAAAAATCGAAAAGGATGTGAGAATTAAGTGGCTGACCACTTGTGTTGGCTTGATCCACATAGTTCTTATCTTGAAGAGAGGGACATTCTTGATAGTTTTTTTGGATGAGGTTGTTATGATAGTAATGACATTAACCTTGCCTTGGTACGCCAATTTTTCTAACTATGTTGTGTGTGGAATATTCTTGAGGGGTTTAAATCTAATCAAAAGAAGAAGTTCTTAGCCAATGCAAAAAGGTACTTTTGGGATGAACCTTATTTATTTAGAGAATGTGCTGACAATATTATCCGAATATGTGCCTCTGAGGAGGAAGTTCATGCTATACTTGAGGCTTGCCATGCATCTCCGATGGGAGTTCATCATGGAGGTATCCGTACAACCACTAAAGTGTTTCAATGTGGCTATTATTGGTCAACCATTTTTCAAGATGCTAATGAGGTGGTGAAATATTGCACCCAATGTCAATTGCAGGAAAGTGTTTCAAGGAGGCATGAATTACCTCTCCACTCGATAAGGAAAGTGGAATTGTTCTATGTATGGGGGATTGACTTTATGGGCCTATTTGTGAGCTCTTACAAAGACAAATTCATCCTAGTGGTTGTGTATTAGGTGACTAAATGGGTTAAAATAGTAGTTTACCTCAAAATGATGATATAAGTGTAGTGGCGCTTACAAAAAACATCCATATTCATGAAGTTTAGTACCCCAAAAGCCATAATCAGTGACGGAGGATCACATTTTTGTAATCAACACTTTGAGTAACTATTGAAGAAATACGGGGGTTAAGCATAAGGTAGCTACACCTTACCACCCTCAAACAAGCGGCCAAATGGAGATTTTAAATCATAAGATTAAGAGCATATTAGAGAAAAATGGTAAATGTTTCTAGATCAAATTGGTCGAGGAAATTAGATGATGCTCTATAGGATTATCGAGCTACCTCAAAGCCCCTCTTAGAATGTATCCATCCCAATTTGTCTTTTTTAAGGCTTGTCATCTTCCCGTTGAATTGGAACACAAAGTCTTGTGGTCTTTAAAGGTCGTGAATTTGAATTGGGATAGGGCCTCTCAAAATTGAATTGACCAATTGCATGCTCTTGAGGAATTTCAACTTCAGGCCTATCAGAGTTCAGCCCTGTACAAAGAGAAGGTAAAAAATAGCATGACGGTAAGATACTTGTATAGATATTGGGGTAGGTGACTTTGTACTTATATACAACTCCCAATTCAAGATCTTTTTGGGAAAGCTTAAGTCTAAGTGGTTTGTCCCCTTATTAACCACATCGATGACTAAAATCACTTAGAAATCGCTTGGCTGCTTCATTACTTTGCACACATCGAATACAACCTACTTATCGTTTTACTCTGAATTTCAAATCACCACTTTCTACATCAATCAATGCCCTACCTGTAGCCAAGAGCAGTCTACCAAGTATAATTAGCACATCCACATCAACCTCACAATCTAAAATCACAAGGTTCGCTAGGAATATGTACTTCTCCACTTTTACCAATACATCATAAAGAATAGCCACCAACCATTTGATTGTGTGATTAGTCATGAGGAGACACATGGTTATGGGTGAAGGTTCACCAAAACAAAGGCACTTATAAATAGTAAACAACATGAGGTTGATACTAGCACCGAAATAACAAAGGGCTTTTATAAATTGGAACATCCCAATGATGCATGGTATAGTGAACGCTCTAGGGTCATCATTTTTTACCACCCTAGTGCTAGTCATAATAGCACTGCAGCTATGCAAAACTCCAACCATATCAACATCTAAAACTATCTTCTTGGTGATCAACTCCTTCATAAATGTTGCATATCCAAGCCTTTCTAATAATGTTTTTATCAAAGGAATATTGATAAAGAGTGTCTTAAAAGCTAAAAAGGACTTTTGAAAATTGACATCTTCATTTTTCCTTTTGAGCTTTTTATAAAATGGTGGCTTGACCAAAGGGAATGGTTTGGATAATACGGGAGGAGGAATAAATTCCTCCGATGACTAATTCACTTTGTCTCTAACTTCTTGGCTTGGCATATCCACTGATTCACGAGGCATACTAGTGATTGCTTCCTTTCAAGATTCTTCATCTCAGACTGTCACTCACTTCCTCTTGCTAGTGCTTGCTTTTCAACCATTGGTATATCACTCCCTATAATTTTACCACCCAGTGTGGTGATTGATAAGCATGGAATGCTTTCTCTCCTTGAATAAAATTGCATAGTGAGCTTGCTCAATTATTTCTCAAGGAATTTAATCACCCTAGAGTGGGAAGAAACTATTTGATTTAGTGAAGCGAATTCCGTTTGTATCTCATTTAGCATTTGTCACAACCCAAAATCAGATCGCGACTAAAGAGAATGAAATAAAGTGAAAACAATCACAACATATCATAAGAAATCCCAAAACCTGGAGTCATGAGTTCAAGAGCATCTAAAGTAGTACGAAAGAGTATATACAACTGTCTCTACTAAAAATACAAAGCTATTTGATAATATCTAATTCAATGTCTGAAATAGAAAGCAACAAAAAGAAATCTCAAAGATCCACGATGACTCAAAGTTGGAGCCTTGCCGCTATGATCTGGAATAAAAGGAAATAAGCTTTGATAGAGTGAATTAACTACCCTGATGGGGTCCCTGTGCTCGATTTGCAGGGAGGAAATACAAAGTAGAGGTGAGTACACCGAAATGTACCCAGTAGGCTCAGCTGGCTGGGTAAGAGAAATCGAACAAGTATGTAATAACAAAGAATCTTATCACCTGTTTCAAAAGGGTTAGTGCACAAATAACATATACATAAGGGTAAGATAAGATAACTCTAATAACCAATGGTAGAATGCTATGAGAATGTGAATACAATGCATGAGAGTCTCATCAGGACACAACCAAGTGTCTCTCAATCTTGCTACCTACCCGTGGTCAAGTGTATCATAATATCTCAACCTTGCCACCTTCCAGGTCAAGGGATTTCAGTATATCACAACCTTGCCACCAACCCGTGGTCAAGGGGTATCACAATATCTCAACCTTGCCACCAACCCGTGGTCAAGGGGTATCACAGTATCTCAACCTTACCACCTACCTGGGTCAAGGGATGGTACAATGCAATGTGGGATAATGTATGTCAATGATACAAGTCAAGATATAAGCAATGGCGTTATGATACAAATACTGATACATAAGTTTCATATAATCATGAAGAATAATATCAAGTGTCACAATTAGTGCCCTAACCTCAACATGTCTCATATCATCATTATTATATCAATATTCAAGTGTACCAACAATAACATACCTCACTCGTCCCAAAATATACACATGATTTTCTAGAGTAACAATACCGAACCTCACTCGTCTCCAAAATATACACATTCTTCTCAAGGTATCTCAAAAGCCATCAAATTACCAAAAGAATTATCCAAATAGTATCACAAGTCTCATATTATTATAATAATATCAAAAATTATCTAAAATCACAAGGTTTCATCTCAATTTATCAATAGGATCACAATTTACTCAATTTTCGACATAACTGAGATCACATTTCCATCACTATTCCAAAATATCACCCATTTACTCATGAATCAATCTAGATCTTACAATTACCACATAAACATGTTAATAACTCAAATTCTATCCCAAAAAGGTTAGTTGAACCTACCTCGATGCCAAAACCACACTCGAACAAGCTTTCAATCAACTCAAACATCCAAACAATCCTCGAATAGATCAATTGCTATCACAAATAGATACTAAATATCAAGAGGTGCATTTTGATATAAATATTGGCATGAATTGGTATTAGGGGCAAAATGGTCAAATTTAGGGCTGAAATTTGAAGTTCCCAAATCTAGAAATTGACTTCACTTAGTTCTACAAAAAAAATGGAGTCTATGGGTAAAAATCCCACTAAAATTGAGTTCAAATCTGAGGAGAAATTACCATTTTAAAGTTTTGAAATCATAGACTAAAAATTCCCAATTTTGGATACTCAAAATCATGAAATTTAAGACAAAATCAAGATATAAATCATGAAAATTAATTAAAAATATGTTAGAAACACTTACCCAAAATAATTCTTCAAAAAGCTTCTTCAAAAATCGCCCCAAAAGCATAAAATCTATGAAAATAGAGTAAAAATGGTGACTTACGACTTTAACACTATTCAATCATGAAATACACTCCGCAAACGCGGATGGACTTCCGCGAACGTGGAGAGAAACAAGTTATAAACCTCCACGAACGCAGGCTGGTATCCGCAGATGCAGATCAGAGGAAAATAATCCTTTGTGAATGCGGAAAGAACCTCCGCAAACGCGAAGCATAAGTCATCCAGACCTCCGCGAACGCTAAGAAGAAATGTGACTGTACCAGAAGTCCTTTGCACCAGCAATACACAACCAAGTTCCTGACTCAAAATGAACACTCAAAACTCATCCAGAATTAGAATTACACAAACCAAAGGTGTATCCCTACTTGAAACAGCGATCTGGACTCAACAAAATTATCAAAAATTGATTTTGAGGCCTCCTCGCCATATTTTCCCATGCAACTCAATGAAACTAGATTAAAACTCAAAATACCAAAACTTTCCTCGTCAACTTCAAAAAATATCACAAGGTCATTTTTAGCTTTAGTTTGACCATCTAGAACTACTGGAACTATCAAAATTGATTCCAAGCTTTCAAACTCTGAATATTGACCAACATCAAACTTTAATTCTGAAACAACAAAAATCACAATGTTGGGCTTAAAAATCTCATTTTAACTTCGAATTTAGTTGTGTAATTTCTCGTAGACCAGTTTTAATATTTTGAAGCTAATGGAATCAGTGGATATTTGATCTGACACTCAAAACTCATAATGGTAAAAAAAACTCAGTTTTTCAACAACTTAAACTTCCAAAAATGACAAAACTCATAATTTCCACTTTTAACACTCAGGATTTCAGTTCTAACAGTACGAATAGCCCAATATAGGTCCAAAGAAACTTATGAAAGGGGAAAATAGTAATTTTTACAGATAATCTCAAAAATGACCAACCAGGTCATTACATTATTCACCACTAAAAATAATATTTTTCCTCGAACATAAGATAAAGAAGGGTACATGATGCCTCAAAAAGGCAGGGATATCTGGTTTGCATGTCAGATTCCAACTCCCAAGTAGCATTATCAACAAAGTGGTATCGCCACTGAACCTTCACTGAAGGTATATCTTTGGATATCAATCTCCAAACCTGTCTGTCCAATATATCTATCGACTCCTCCTCATAAGACAAGTTTGAACCTAACTTAATAGAATCATAAGAGATCACATGGGACTCATCTAGAATGTACCTGAGGAGCATAGAAATATGAAAAAAAGATGAATAGATGATAATCTCGGTGGTAATTCCATCTCATAGGAAACCCTACAACCTCTCCTCAGAATCTTAAATGGGATTATAAATTTAGGATTGAGCTTGCCCCTTTTCCCGAATCTTATCACACCCTTCTTAGGTGAAACTTTCAGCCAAACACTGTCCCCAATAGTCTATCCTGAATCAACCAAACTCGATCCATGGTATCTTTGAGTAGATCTATACTCAACACATCTGTTGAGCCCGAGTTAAACCATCCAATGGGTAATCTATACCTCCATCCATACAAAGCCTCAAATGGTGCCATCTGAATGCTAGAATGATAATTGTTGTTATATGCAAACTCTGCCAATGGTAAGTGCTAATCTCATCAAGCCCAAAAATCTATCACACAAGCTTGAAACATATCCTCTATCACCTTAATAGTATGCTCAGACTGTCCATCAATTTGGGGGTAGAACGCTGAACTTAAATCCAATCAAGTACTAAAACTACTCTGTAGAGCACGCCAAAAATGGGAAGTGAACACCAATCCTCTGTCTGATACTATAGACATTGGCACCCATGCAATCTAATAATATCCCAGATATACAACCTAGCCAACTGTTTTGCACTGTAGCTAGTCTTCACTGGTAGAAAGTGAGTTGACTTGGTCAAATAATCAACAACCACCCAAACTGAATTGAACTTGTCCAAGGCCATGGGAAAACATATAACAAAGTCCATAGTCACTCTTTCCCATTTTCACTCAAGAATGGGAATTCTTTCTGTCGATCCACCAGGACTTTGGTGCTCATACTTGACTTGTTGGCAATTCAAACACTTTGCCAAAAACTCAGTTATGTCCCTTCTCATCCTGAACCACCAATAATGTTGTATAACGACTTGAAAATTTTCAAACTTCATAATGGTTGTTCAAGGCTGGGTAGTGTTTAAATGATGATTTAAATGTTGATTTAACTTGAATCCCTTATGGAATACTCTTAATTTGAATTTAAAGTATGAATTCTAGTACCCATGTTATTCTCATTGTCACTCATGGCATTTTGATGCATGATTATGGATTTATGAAGCTTTTGATGTGGGCTAAGTCCCAAATATGTTTATGACTACGATTTTGAACAAGTATGGGTTATGACAAGAATGTGATCACATAATGTCTATGATATGGCTCTTTGAGCAACTATGGTATTTACACCATCATGTTTGACAAGTGTGGAGCTACTCTTATGCACGAAAGTATGATTATAAAATGTGTTTGAGTCTTGTTAAGTATGCATGAAAGTAATGAAAGTGAATTTGGATTTTAAGCCCAATTATGTATGGTTTGATGTTCAAGTGTCAAGTTTCCATTTTAAAGCATCTATATGTATACGTATTCTTGTGGGATTTGGACTTAGCACCAAGAGATTGGAGTCGGGGTGGGCTATCTTCACAGGGTTCATACTCTTTTCCATCAAACTATGTGCCAACATAGGTTGCCACCAAAATGGGTGTCGTTCCCGTAAGGTATGCCATGATATGATATGATATGATATGTTATGGAAATTCTTCTTAAATTATCGAGTCGTAAGGAAGATGGCCATCACATCAAAATGATCGGGTCATAAGGTATGCAAGTAACCTACTCCGATCCAATGGGAGGTCGCATTGGGCGAATTCATGTTATTATTCACATGGATTTGAGATGTCGGTTATGGTTACATCCCCTCTATACTATAAGCATTATGACACTTCATGCATCATGGTTATCATGAGATATTGATATACTATTCTTCCTTATATTCTCTTTTTATGTATGTGCCCTTGTCATCTAGGTTGTTTATAGGTTCATGTGCATATGCATTTGCATGCCCACATACTTAATGCTTTATTGTGCTAACCCATACTCTTTGTTTACATGTTCTAACCATGTAGGGATCGGTGACGACCTCTATCTTTCTTTGGACGACGAGTGATAATCCTTGAAGCTACTTGCTTGTGGTGAGCCCTTTTGTTCAAGGGTAATAACTACTTCTTATCTTCCTTATATTGTTTTATTTCCCTACTTTATGACTTGAGGGTGAGCCCAGATTATGTCGAGGCCCTGTTCTATCTTATGTAGAGGCTATGTTGGACATGTTAAACTCTTGCACGTTGTATTATATTTTGTTGAGATATTATGGCTATTGAGATTTGATTATGGGAATGATATTCCGATTATGCTTATGATTATGTATTGGACTTGTAAATGTTAGGAATGTGCTTATGTGGAAAGTTCCCTAACCCATCATGCCCCATAGCTTGAGTCCTATTTGCCCGCCCCTTAGAAATACTTGTTATGTGCTACGTGATCCATGTTCATTCCACTCCCGGCAACATCCCCATAGCTTGAGTCCAAAGCCCCATTCTCCCTAGAAATATATGTTATGTGTTTACTTTTCCATGCTTCCGAACCGATGATATGAGTAATGATGCTATGATGGCTTGATCAAGAACTTTCGAGTTCTCCTTCAATATGTCACATCTAAACCTCTTCCTGGTCGTGACATGTTGTTTCAGATCATGGTACATCTTTGCCACACCATGATGGATAGAATATCTAGCAGAATGGGCCTCGTCTAATATCAGTCTTACCCAATCCCTAACCTTAGGCACACAAATTCTCCCATTTATCCTAAAAACACCATCAGAATTAATAATGGCCATCATGGCTTCACCCTTCCATACTTTGTCATGAATCATTCATAACCTGGGATCCTCAAACTGATGAGCACATATCTGATCAAGCAAGGAAGATCTAGCCTCAACGAAGGCCAAAATACTCTGATGAGGAGAAATATCCAAATGAACCATCTCTAAAGAAAGGGACTGAACCTCCAAAGCTAAGGGCCTCTCCTCTGCCCTTAAGAATGCCAAACTCCTCATACTAGTGGCGTTTCAGCTCAAATAATCTTCCACTACATTTACCTTGCTTGGGTGATATAGAATAGAGATGTCATAGTCTTTAAGAAACTCCAACCACCTACGTTGTCTCATGTTCAAATTAGGCTTAGTGAAGATATATTTGAGACTTTGGTGATCGGTGAAAACCTCATAATGTACCCTATAAAGATAGTGATTCTATAATTGCTACACAAATACCATTGCAGCCAACTATAAGTCATGAGTGGGGTAGTTTATCTCATGCACCTTTAACTATCTAGAAGCATAAGATATCACTTTCCCCCTATGCACCAATACACCACCCAAATCCACACTAGAAGCACCACAATATACCTCAAATGACACTCCCTCCTTGGGCAAAGCAAGAATAAGTGCTAAAGTCAATAAGTCCTTGAACTTTAGAAAGCTCTGCTCACACTCCTTAGACCACTAAAATGTCATTCCTTCTTAGTCAGTCTAGTCAATGAGGCTACTATAGAAGAGAATACCTGATTGAAAAATTATCATTAATCTAAATCCTCTCAAAAGGGTATGTTGATTCAATCCTTGATCGAAAAATTGGATAGGTTGACCAATCGAGTACAACATGTAGACGAAAAGTAGAGGGGTAATTGTCTTGAGCTATGAAGACATATGCATGCACCCATATGTTGAACTATTCGAAGGATACAAACCTCCAAATTGTAGATTGTACAATGATATTAGACATCCCATGGCTCATCTATGCATGTATTGTGATAAATTTGTAAAAATTGGAAGGAATGAGAAAATTGGAATTACGTTGTTCATAAGAGGCCTCACAGGGAAGCTCTAACATGGTATATAGATCAAGACTTACAAAAGTGGTCAAGATGGGAGGATTTGGCTTCTAATTTTATGGATAGGTTTGGGTTCAACATTGAGAATGCACAAGACTAGTTTTATATTCAAAACCTAAAAAAGAAGCCAAGTGAGTTATTTTGAGATTATGCTATAAGATGGAGGTCCGAAGCTGCTAGAGCCAAAACTCCCATGGAGGAATCTCAAATAAAGGATTATTTTATTCCTACCTAAGAGCCTCAATATGATGATAGAATGATGATTATCGCAGAAAAGAGCTTTGCTGACATCATCAAGTTGGGTGAAAGAATTGAAGAAGACATAAAAATGACAACATTATAAATCTAGAGGCCTTAAAAACTACTATCAAGCCATTGTAGTCTGGAGTTATGCCTAAAAATTGAAAGAAGAAAGAAGATGGTCCGATGATGATGGCACATAAAGCTCCTACAAGACACAAAAAATCAACTCCACCACTCCCTCATTATCCTACATCACCATACATGACTCCTCCTCCCTTTTATCCATCATTTTCTCCCTATCAAACCCCTCTCCCGTATATCAACAACCCATTTATCTTGTCTATAATACCCCATTAGTATACTTCTAAACACCTCTAGCTCCTCAACAACCAAATTATAGAAATTGTTCCAACTTTGAAAGAAAACCTATCAAAAGTTATACCCTATTGGTTGAACCCATCCTCCAACTCTATGAAAGATTGAAGGAAGTCAGTTTTATCATAGTTATTTCTACTCTGGATCCAAATACCCAATTCAAATAGTATGATCCGAACAAGATTTATGCATATCACTCAGGAATGAAGGGACACATCACTGACGTATGTCGCGCTTTGAAGGATAAGGTTCAAGAACTGATTGATACAAAAGTCATATACTTGAAGGATCCTACACAGAATACATCCAACAATCCATTCCTAAATCACCAATGCGCATGTTAATAAAATGAAGTCCAGCTATGACTTATCCCATTGGACGGAAAAGTTGTCTTACTTGAGTCTTATAAGATAAACATCTACCCAGAATGAACAAGGAGATTTAGCCTGAATTTTTCATTTCAAGTGTTGTTTATTAAATTATTCAATTCTCTTTCATCTTGTATTTAGAAGTACATCAGACCTAATTCCTATTTAAGAGGGATACATAAGCGCTCCTATAGAGTTTGGTCTTATCATAATAATTTTTTTATTTCCTCCCCTTTGACCATAGACTGGGGCAGGACTTTGTAGAGGAACTCAAAAATTCTTCTAAAAAGCATATTTCTTATCAAATCATGGAAACTAGGGAAGAATATTTTTGGAAGACTTAAAAATTCATGAGAGGCAGTTCTATTTACAAAAAAAGCATTAGATAATTAAAATCTCTACACTGGGGAAGAAGTTTTTGAGTGGTCCTAAAAACTTTTGATGACATTACATTGCAGAACAGAGAATCGACCTCCAATTAGAAAGCGTGTCGATCGAAGCAGACCTACAAATCAATCTTTCCCTTTTTATGAACTAATAATTTTCTTTGAATGTAGAAAAGACAAGTACACATGCTATAGTAACCTCTTCAGATCATGCAAACAATCGTCACTTTCCTTACAATGGACAAAGGTTTAAGCTACCTTACTCTCCTTGATCACGACCCACTTTTCATTGCTTATTGAAATTGCATTTAGCCTACTGAAATTGCATTTTTATATTGGTCTACTAAAATTGGACGAAAATTTACATGAAATGGAATTTGCATTTGGCCTACTAAGATTGCATAAAAATTTGCATTTTGCATTGACCTACCAAATTTGCATAAAATTGAATTCTTGCATTAGCCTACTAAAATTGCATGAAATTGTATTTTTGTATTAGCCTACTAAAATTGCATAAATATTTGCATAAAATTGCACTTTTGTATTGGCCTACCAAAATAGCATGAAGATTTGCATGAAATTGCATTTTTGCATTGACCTACTAAAATTGTATGAAATTGTATTTTTGCATTAGCCTACTAAATTTGCATGAAATTGCATTTTTGTATTTGGCTTACTGAAATTGCATTGCCTCCTTTTGAAAAACAAATTACATGGCCTACTAGAATTGCATCTTGTGCATTTGACCTACTGAAATTGAATTGTCTTATTTTGAAAATTTTGCACGACCTACTAAGTTTGCATTTTAATGTCGCATTTGGCCTATTAAAAATGCATGCTAACTAAACTTGCATTTGGTCTACTGAAATTGTGTTGCCTCCTTTTGACTAAGAATTGCATGGCCTATTGAAATCACATTTTTTACTGATAACATTTGTTTTTCTACATTTGTGTTTGGCCGACTAATATCGCATTGTTCCCAAAAATTGCATATTTGAAAATTGCATTACACAGTGCCTTAAAAATACATGATGCCCGATAAATTACATGAAAAATAAATACACTATACTCCTAAGGAGTCATAGTCCAAAGGCATCATTTTTCATGGCCTAGGAATTTAATTTTAGCTTATCATTCTCCTAAGGCGTTCATAGTCCAAAGACATCATTTTTCATGGCCCACAAACATCATTTTATGGCCTAAAGATTGTATTTATGTTTATCATGTTTCAAAGGTGTCATCGTCTAAACGCATCATTTTTCATGGACTACGGACAACATTTCATGATCTGAGAATTTATGATTAACATGGCCCTAAGACATCATAGC
This sequence comes from Solanum aculeatissimum, assembly GCA_038996855.1. Lineage (NCBI taxonomy): Eukaryota > Viridiplantae > Streptophyta > Magnoliopsida > Solanales > Solanaceae > Solanum > Solanum aculeatissimum. The sequence goes on along the minus strand of JBCEWC010008590.1, from coordinate 2,500 downwards.
CTAAGACGTCATCCTCATCGTTTAACTAATCATTTTATTTAGTTATGTTATAGATGACAAAATTTCGTAGACTCCAAATAGGATCAACTTCACCTTTCGCTTCGAAGATACTATTTTCGCCTTCTATATTGCAACAAGTATTTTTTTCTTTTCTATCATGTTACCTATACAACCCTTGGCCTTTATCCTTTTGCCACTACCAGATTCATTTCCTATATTTCACATTACGCACGCTACCTTATACCCCCAATCTGTCCAATTCAAGCTACTGTCACTCTTACTTCAAGTCCTGCACTATCAACTTTATCTTTAAGAATTTGACTCATTACCAAATTTAGAACTCCACATAGCCTAATTCTCGTATAACGAGATATGCATAGGCAACTTGAAATGAAAGTCATGACTGTAATATTTTTCACACCCCCATGTCATTCCCTTTGATCCCTCCGATAATATTTCATCGATCGGACAAAATCAGCTACTCCATCAACTTTCTTTGCTCGACAATTCATCCTTCATTTTCGAGCAAAGAAGGGACAATTGACACCCAATTTTGACCAACCTATAATTTTTTCTAAATTGTCATTTCATTAAATAGCTATTTTCAAAACTTTTTGAATAAATGAGCTTATATTTAATTTTATCCAAATAATTCTATATTTCTAACAAAATTTGTTCATTATTATTACTCTCATTATTATTAATATTATTCATTATTGTAATTTTTATTATTATCATTATTTACTTGCATTTTTAATCACTTTCATTATATTGTTATTATTAATTACTTTTTTTTATTATTCTTATTTACTTATTATTTTTAATTTATTATTAGTATCTTTATTTTAAATATTTTACTATCTCATTTTATCAATTTTTAATTTAAAGTAACGATTTTATTACGTTCAATTTTTTTTTACAAATTTACTTTATATTTCGTGCATATGTGTATTTTTTGCGTAAAATTATTAGTTGACAAAATATTATATATTCTACGTTAATATATATTTTGGTTATTAATTAGATGACAATCTATTCAATTTTCCTCGAGTTTATTTAAATCATAATCATTCTTATCCAACTTATTTAAATATTAGTCAATTGTTTTTACAGTTTATTGCAATTTTAGTCCTAATTGAGAAAAATGTGACCTAATTTTAAATTCTCAATTCAATTCCTCTTAATCCAATCCGAACAACTCAATTTTAAAATTTGGATCCAACCCATTTTTTAGAAGATTTAATCTCAGTCATCAAATCTTTTAATCCAACTGCAAGGATTAAAATAATACTTTCCTATTTTGTTACTTACTACTCTAATCCTAATCCATTTTCTTCCCTTCCTCTCCCATGAAGACCATCTGTAAGCCTCCACACCACACCAACTCCGTCGCCTACAGCCATCACTGCCTCATCGTCACTGGCAGAAACTCGACAACCAACGACCCCATTCTCCCTCTCCTTTTCTCTCTCTACCACTACAAAATCCCCAGCCCCCAAAAACTCTTCCTCTCCTCCTTCCTTTCTAGGTGAATCCCGCCGAAAAACCCCATGGCGACATTACCTTTCTCCACTCCCTTTGGACGTTGCTCCAACACCATGAAAACACCACCCAACCCCCTCTTTATCTCCGGCAAAATCCCACAAACGACACTCTTACCACCGGCGAAACAACAATCAACTTCGGCCAGCCTCCACCTGTTAAAACCACCATGCAACCGGCGAGGCGAATTTTGACGAGACCAACTTAGGAAGCGACAACAATAATGATATCGAAAAAAGTTCTAGTTTGATTATAGCCTTAAAAATTAGTTTTGGTGTGATCTTTCTAATCTTATTCACTTTTATCTCATTTACTTCATCTACTGTTTTCTAACCAGTGGCAAGAAATAAAATTTGTGTTATTGTGTGTGTTGTCCTATGCTATCGATGGGTGAGTTTTGTCTTAACATCATCGCCTGTATAGTCTGAATTCTCATTTTTTGCACTGTTCTTGCTATTTTTTTAAGATTTTGATTCAAGTTTTTGGTTGAATATGTACTCTGTTAAAGGAAATGGTCAATATGCAGACAGTTTTGGTAGCCTTAATCGATTTTTCTTAATCTTTGATCATCTTCAACTGATCAATTTTTTCTTAACTTTGATTGTTGTCTTTGACTAAGCTAACCGGTTCTCTTTTACTAATTAAGTTGTAATTACTTTCTTTTATTCGGAAGAATCAATCTTTACAATATAAGCAACTCTTTATTTTTTGTTTTTCTTCTTGCTCGACTGATTTACATAATATATCATTGATTGCTATAAATCATTTTTCTTATCTTAACTAAATTTTGACAGATTTTATTGCGGCAAGACATTGCTGCAATTTGGGCTTGTGAACATGTAATTATTGGGCATTTAATTTAGTATAAATTATAGAAATCTCATACTTTACATGCATAATCTCAATATATACCAACTTTTTATGAAATTACTAAAAATCCCTTATTTTTTAAGAAACG
>JBCEWC010008589.1:0-19777 GCA_038996855.1 Solanum aculeatissimum | reverse complement strand
TTCAACAATGGTGCCCAAGAATTTGAGAGGAATCAATGAAACCCTTGAGAGAATTTGAAGAAGTTTGAGAGTGTTTTAAAAGGGTATGTACGGTTAATGATCAGTTTTAGGGATTTAGGGACCCTTAGGTAACTTAAAATAGGCTTAGGGATTAATTAAAATCACGAAATTACCCTTACTTAGCCCAAAAATCCAACCCCGAACTCGACGAGCTCACTGGACCACGGTCCAGTTCACGAGCAGTGAGCAATCTCACGGACCGTGTGATGGTCCGTGAGACTTGACTTAGCCGGTTCGTTGGCTCCCCGACCCTGGGAGCTTACTGTCCCAACTCACGGACAACTACATGGACCGTGAGCCACCACACGGACTGTGGTAGTTCTCTTAACAATTTTCCCGAGGCAAATTTTTAGTTTCGGGCAGTCTCACGAAAATGATCATAACTTGCTCATCCGAGCTCTGAATTGAGTGAAACAAGTTGCGTTGCGAAGCTGACGCAAAGAGGTTTCATTTGAGTCAAAGTGTCTCAGCCATTTCATTGTGTGCTAAAATTTATGGCATCTCAAAGTTGTAGTAGTCTAAACAGAGGCCCCAAAACAGTCTAAAAAAATGAAGTTCTTGCCTTAAATCACTTACGTCAAATCCTTGGCAACCTCGAATTGATCTTGACAATAATACTATGAACCTATGTCAATAATCTTGCCCCGTGAACCTTGCCTTAGTCATTTAAATCAACCACAACTTGACCAAGCTTCTACCCAACTTGACGGACCACCAAACGGTCCGTTTGAGGTCTCACGGGCCGTGGGGGTAGTCCGTGGACCTTAACTTAGTTGTTTTGGTGGGTCCTGGCCACCCCATGCTCTCTGGACCATTTTACGGAACCCCACATGGACCGTGAACAGTACCACGGTCCGTCTCCCGTGCCTTGGGCCGTTTTCAAGGCCTCTTTCCAGTGTCTTTCGAATTTTAGGTAGTCTCACTCTTTGGGCCATAACATTTTCATATGAACTTGGAATTGAGTGAGACAAGTTGCATTGAGAATATAATTTAAAGATCTTCGATTTGATATGTAGTATCCCACATTGTTCAACCCACATAAAAAATTATGATTCTGTGAAGTTCACTATCCAAACGGTCTCTCTAGGCCCCAAAATGACCCGTTTTGCGTTCGGCTACTTAACCTCAACCTGTGGCCACCAAATTTCAACCACGACCATTATAACACCATACAAGACCAACCATAAGAGGTTTTCAAAAGTTTTCGAGTCATTACAATAAGCTTTAGAGATAAAGAGTTATACAACTTTAAGACACTCTTGGACATGACATAAAGGAACCATCATAATCATCATAACAGGAAACTTGGGAAAATAAGGAGAACTTGAACATATGTGAGAGTAACCTTCGACCGACATAAACTATATGAGCTAAGCCATGAAGTCTCACTATTTTCCTTACACTGAAAGAAAAGGGGAAATAATGTGCTAAGTTGACCTCCTAAGATATTTAAGTGGATCGACTAAACCGAGCTATTAAGAAACCTCTACTAACGGGTGGTCTAGAAGTTGACTTCTACTAGCGGTGACCCCTATTCCCTACGGTGGCATGTAGTTATGGGACAATGAAATTCTACTAGTGGTCTCTTTTCCTAGCTATGAGGAGTATCCACATATATCCCAAGGTCCACTCAGTGCTAAGTGTGGCTCTCACGGAATAACCAAAGACATGCACCATAGAATCATCTAGTATGAAAGAGGTATTCTACTACCCCCTTTCCAGAATACTTTCAAATGTAGGTCATCATCATAAAGATAACTCCTAAATATAGTCTTTTCCTCTACTATCGTCCTATAAATCTAGTCTATGCTTCTACTATTGACTTATAAATCTATTCTATGCCCCTACTATCGGCTTATAAATCTAGTTTATGGCTCTACTATCGGCCTATCATTATTCCATAAGTTTTACTAGGTGGAGAATTCATAACTTAATCATTAATTCATTCTAAACTTCATAAAAAAGAATCAAAAAAGGATCCTCATATAATTCAAAACCTTCACAACATTGCCAATTAATATATATTGCCATAATCATATCATCAACACAAGAGACTTGTTACATAGCTTTAGTAAAATTGGGAATATGTGCATAGGCTTAAAATCATGAAATACCATAGTATGTATACGAATGAGTAAAACATAGTTATTTAAGAATTATTCATAATAACCCACCAACATTGTAGTTAAACCCTTAGTTTTGGGCCATGAAATCCATCTTAAAAATTCATAATCTTCCATAGTTTTCATAGTTCATATCATGTATAATTCCAATAGATATAAATCAACTCATGGAATAAGCTTTAAATAGATGTTCATGCATAGTCAACCAATACTTGATAAAATCAAACATAATTCATATTTATGATGCATAATAAGAAGTACCCATAAATAATCTAACCTTGAAATCATGTAATTTCATAACTGGGAGAGTTGGGCTCCATGGGTGAGAGGACCCATGGATGAAGACCCACATACCTTAAACTTGAGAGTTTTCTTGAAAGGAACTTTAAGAAGACTTAGGCTTCACTTGATTTCTTGAATTCTAACAATAGTTCTTGAAAAGGTTGAGATTGAATGGAAGATTTGGTGAAGATTAGAGAGGATTTTGAGAGTGCTTTTACGAGTTCTAGGGCTAAAAATTTAAAGATCTCATATACATAGGCATTGGGTTATTACCCAATTTCCCTCAAGTGAACACAAGAAATTTTCAGAATTGTTTGACCTATGGCGCGACAAGTTCGCGACGCGGACTTTTTACAGTTAAGGGTATTTTTGTGTCAAGTTGAATTTTCTTTCCCTGTTTTAGACTAAGAATGAATTTAGTCCAATTTTACACTATTAGGTGATAGGTCCGCGATACAGACTGATCGCAAATCTTTTTGGATAAGCTCTAAATCACCTAAAAAATTATTTTTCTCTACGGGTCATCTAAAAATTGAAGACCACTCTTTTCTTACACAATTTTTCCCACTTAATAAGAATATGAAGTTGGATTTGCAAAATCATGCATGAATTTTGAGATATTCAACAAATACACTATAGGGATTATCTTTGAGGCACGAGAGAGGTGTTACATATTTGTTAACTGTAGCTCTTATTTCGACATTGCTAAAGGAGGGGGTTAATTTTATAGTCTATTGTGATGCCATGGTAGTGGGGTTAGGTGGTGTGTGATACAAAAAAGGAAGGTTATTGCTTATGCTCCTAGACAGCTGAAGACCCATGAGAAGAACTACCCCACTCATGATTTGGAGTTAGCTGCAGTTGTGTTTTTGTTGAAGTTATGGTGTTATTATCTATTTGGAGTCCATTGGGAGTTTCTTACTGATTATCATAGCCTTCAATGTATCTTCAGTCAACGAGATCTAAATCTGAGACAGAGATGGTGGAATAAACTTCTAAAGAATTATGATGTGACTATTTTATATTACTCGAGGAAGGCCAATGTAGTGGATGATGCTTTGAGTATAAATGCTTCTCGTATGGGGAGTCTTGAAGATATTCTGGTTGAGGAGCAATCCTTAGATCGAGATGTTTAGAAGTTTTCTAATTTATTGGTAAGAATTTAGATTTCAATGTCGAGGTTGGTACTCTCCCTTCTACTAAATGTTTGGGGTATTTTGTGAATGTGGCATAGCGTGTTTAGAGGAATAACTTTGTTATCAGTGCAAGAAATATGGGATTATAGTTGTTAAGTTGTCAAATAAGGGTTTCTTAGTATGGACAAAGGATGACTTTGTGTCCATTGAAATTAGAATCTTTGCTAAGTCTTCTTGGAATGGATATATAGGATGAATAATCATGATACCAATGATATGGTGGCGTCTATGTCTATTTGGCAAGGGTTATGGGTTGTGTTGCTCCTACTACCCATCTAGTCTATGGAAGAAGGTATACTGCTTTGTAAGAGATAAAACCAATTTGATTATGTAGGATAACTATTTTGTGAGACAAAAATATAGATTATTCGAGCACAAACTTCTTAGAAGATATGGTGTATTCTAGTGGTGAATCTAGTGGGCCTTCTGATGTGGTGCGGGTAATATACAAGGATGGAGGTATTAGTAGTCGATCGTGAACTCTAGATATTAAAGGAGTGATCAATTGTTTTACTTATTCAAGAAATAGGGTTTTGCATCACTGTCACACTTAGAGAGAACCAAGTAGTTTTTATTATGAACACATGAGTTTGAGATTGGTCATAAGAAAAGTCATAGTGGTGAATCTTGGAATGGGTATTGATCTATTTAAGTATGGGTTTTACCTCAGAGATCTATATCGGGATTGGTGACTTCATTACAAACCATGGGAAGCACGTTGACATTGAGATAATAAGCATAACTAATTAGGTTTCAACAAGTTCACTTGTATGATTACAATTGGGAATACTAGAAGGAAAATGCATGTGGATAATTGGTTGAGTCAATAGATTTGTCTGGTATCACATGGGATTGAGTTACCATATCAATTGTAAGTTTAGTTTTGTAGAATAGCATGGCTTGGGTTGCCTTATTTAGCATGTGGTAATATGGTTACATTTGTATCAGTGGGGTTAAGAGACTGTTTGGTAAGATATGAGAGAGAAACCTACAGAGGTTGGCTCAAGTGTAAGAATGAATTTTTATGTCTTTCGATTCAGTGATCGGTAAGACTTGGATTGCTAATGACGGGAACAATAAAGTTCATAAGTTAGCGATTGATGACGAACTAGGGTATGCAATCTCTAAAGATCTTCAAGGTATGGATTAATTATGATTGATAAATGAATCAATTACATAGTGTGAACCAAGATCTAGGATTTTCTAGTAAGTTGCATTCATGATAGTTGATTTTGTCAAGGTATGAATTTGTTAGGTAATGAGATGATTGATCATGTTGGCTACAAAGCATTTTGAAGGGGGTTTGAGCATACTTTGACTATGGATTTTGTTACTTTTAATGGTGAAAGAACTTAATAAAGTTGTATTTGAATAGATGGTGAAGCAAAGGCAATCTATTGTGGAGCTTTCCAAGTAAAAATGACAATAAAAGGGTTAAGAGCGAGTACAAAAGTCGTAGGCGTCAAGAGTTTGAGTGTCTAGGATGGAGTCATGAGTAAGTGTTAAGCTTCCAAATATTCTTGAAGCATTGGTGATGGATTGAAGTCACGTAAAGTAAAGGAGAATCGACATCATGCTTAGAGCCATGACTCAAGATTGTGAATGGTTTTGATTTTTCACTTTGAGTTTATGTGATAATGTGAGATGGACAGACTCACCACCGAGTTATAAAAGATTATCAACTACTTTTTGGGAGGCTTGGTTTGGGTTGAATAACAATCAGTGATGCATGCAAAATTCTGTGTTTCATGTTAAGTTGAATTGGTCAATCATAACAGTTGACTAATGGAAGCATTATAGATAGGATTTGTGATTTTATGTTTCATTGATGATTTTGGGATTGGATGGATACTACTTTGTTGATGGATGTTAATTGGTCTATCATGATGGATTATGTAGATACTTAGTGGTAGATAAAGGTTACACACCTATGGTACACAAAATTCACAAGGTGATTGAGAATTTCTTAAGTTGGCATGAGGGAACAAGTGTTTGACCGAATTACATGTGATTGGGGTTGATGTTTAATTTAATAATGGAAGATCATAAAAAAAAGGCACCATACCTGATTCGGCTAATGTTCCAGCATTCGGGTAATGTTATTTGAGGTTTTATAAGCTTGAGAATGGTTTTTTTCCTATTAAATACTTTCCTTTGAGCTAGATTTAATTGGATTCTCTCTTACAAATTTATAATGTCAGAGTATTGAAATTGCACAACTTAAATTTGGGGAGGGTTATGTTAAGATGACAAAACTTGGATAGGGTTTGTGATAATTTGTATGATGCAATTGGTTGTGATTAGTTCAGGATGAATATAGTTTTTAGTGGTGAATGATGTAATGACACTGAAGGTCATTTTTGGTATTTTCAACTTAATTACTATTTTGCCATTCTCAAAAGTTGTCTTGGGTCATTTTTGGATAAGTCTAACAGTCAAATTTTAAAAATCTTGTAAAAGGTTGGGGGTTTTGCAAAAGGAGTTTTACAATGCTTAAAGTTGAAAATATTGAGTTTTGAGTCATCTCAAGTTTTGAGTATCAGAATTTGATTTCGTCAATTCCATCAATTTTGGAATATTGAATCTAGTCTAGGAGAGCTTGCATAACTAAATTCGGAGTTAAAACAAAGATTTTAGGCCCAAAGTTGTATTTCTAGTTTATTTTGGAGCATAGGTTTGACTTTGATCAACATTCGAAGTTCAGGCCCTTATATCAAAATTCTATCATTTCAAGTAGTTTTGGGTGATGAAAGTAACACTAAAAATGGCTTCGTTATAATTATTAGAGCTTTCGTGAATAATTTAGGTTTTTGAGTCCAAAATTAGTTCAAATGATCTTTCTCGGGTTCAGAACCATAGGGGTTCCGAATTTAAATTTCGACAGTTCAATTGAGTCCAATTCATCATTTCTGGTAGGGTCCTTATTTGGTTTGTGTTCATGGGATTCTGAATGAATTCTGGAGGGTCCAATTCTTGTTTTTGAAAAGCTATATTTTGCTGGTTTTAGCTATTTCTGGTGCAGGTCCAGGTTGTTCTCCGCGATCGCGCCCAAAGCTCCGCGTTCACGGAGGTCAATTCATTTAGACCTCTGTGTTCACGAGATGGCATCCATGTTCGCGGAGTTGTGGGTGCATGAGGTTTACCAAGCCTCCGCATTCGCGGAGTGCTGGTTCCCCGCGACCTCTGTGTTCACGGACAATGCTCCATGTTTGCAGAGTGTTGTTCGTGCCTGGACAATATTCTCTTTTAAATATAGGATTTAAGCACTTTTCACCACTTTTGATATTTTCAAGCTCATTCTAAGAGGGAAGTTTCAAAGTTTTAAAGGCAAAATGATTGGGTAACTATTTTCTAACCTATTTCATTGATTTACATTGATTAATTTATGTTTTGTAACTTCTAATTTTGGGGTTTTAATGGTGTAAATTGAGAATTTTTGGATATGAATTTTCTAAACTTTAATCATTGATTTCTCAGTCATCTTAGTTCTGTTTTTGAAGCCGTCTTCACCGTTGGATTTCTTGTAATGAGTAGAACGCTTTTACATATAAATTTTCAGATTCCGACAATATTTTTTGACATAAGATTTTTGATCATTTTACCCTTTTCCTCTGAATTAATTGATTGTCATTAGATTTTTTATGTGATTGTGATATTGTATTTGAATAGATTGTGGTGATTTGGAGTATCGAAAGAGGGGGATATCGGCGATTTCAACTTGATTTGGGACTTTATTTGAGGCTAGTGGACTTCTAACTTTTGTTAAGTATGAATGAATCTTGTATGCTTCTATGTGTGTGGAATTGACTACATTAAGGGTAAAAATGTATTACCGTAGGTTGGATCATGTTATTTTTTATAGAATAATAATTTATATGGGGATTTATTTGACTTGTAAATTAACTGTGGATTCGTGACCTATGTGATGTTGTGAATTATTCGATATGGATAGCAGGATGATGATTATATTATGATATGATTGATATATTGACACTGTGGTGATATTGAGACACTTGAGAATTATCGATTCTATTGTTGAGGTACATGATATATATATATATATAGATATCTTTCATATTTCCTTACCATGAGCATGCCTTTTGTCATTACTATATGCATTGCTTGATGATCCATTGATAATGAAAAGCTGAAGAGAAATGGTTCTGGTGGATATTATGGTCCATATATCGCCCTGATGATATTGTGATATTGGTGACATGAGCTGAAGATATTGCCAACCATGCTCATAGATACACAGTCCATGTGCGGCCCTCATGGGTTCTGACTGAGGCAAACAACCATATCTGATAAAAGGATGTGTATTCTAGGACATACATACATCACGATTATTTGACATTGCATTGTGTGATATATACCTTATGGCATTCACTTCATCTCACATCATATTTGGTTGATATTGTTGTATGTTGTATACTTACCCTATCCCTGTTTGTGAGTAAGTGTTAGATCCACTTGTATTCTTGTGTATTGAGATATTATGCCAGATGATGAGTATATCTGTATTACAGTGATCTGTATATTATATTGTGCTGGGACTTTTCTGAGTGCAGGGTTGTAGTGTTATGGATTGTGGTTGAGATTTAAAGAGTTACTTGTGTTCGTGATTGCTTTACTTTAGGTTAATTCCATTTCGCTGAGTACCCTGTTGTTTGGTGCTCACCCCTTGCTACATTTTTGTAGGTTGTGAGCCTGGTCCATACTATTAGATTTCTATTCATTAGATCTAGCTTTTGCTTCATTTGAGAGGTAGCTTCCTATGTCATCAGCAGACCTTTGAGTATCCCATTCTATGTTTTTGGTTCTATGTGAGGACTAGATATTATAACTCATACAATTCTTTTGAGTATTTTATATTTAGAGGCTTGTACATATGACACCAGTTCTTGGGATGGTTCTAGCAGTTATCTTTTGCTATTACTATTTTCTTAAGTTGTTGAGTTTTGGACTGATTCGCCTTGGTAGGTTAGGTGAGTATTATCACACCTAGATTTTGGGTTGTGATAACACTATCTTGAGTGCAAACACCATTGCTGTCAATTCAAAGTTATCAGTCGGGTTGTTCATCTCATGAATCTTAAGTTTTCTAGAAGCATAAGCTATAACCTTACCTTTCTACATCAATACACAATCTAACCCAACTCTAGATACATTGTAATAGATAACAAACATATTTGTTTCCTCGAGTAGGGGCAACACTAGAGCAATGATCAATGTGGTTTTTAATTCTTAAAAGCTTTTCTCACAAGGATCTAATCATCAAAATTTAGCCTTTTTCTCGGTCAGTTTAGTCAATGGAGAAGATATGGATAAAAATTCCTTAGAAAACCTTCTAGTAACTAACCAAATCGAAGAAACTCCTATATATGTGGGAAAGGTGGGTTTGGGCCAATATTGCCTTAATTTCTTAAGTGTCAACCCAAATGCCTTGACCAGATATGATGTTGCCTAGGATAGCCACTGAAGTAAGCCAAAATTGACACAGTAAGTACTTAACATACAACTCCCTATCCTTGAGAGTTAGAAAACCAACTCTGAGATAGTTGGCATGCTCCTCCTTATTTCTAGAATAGACCAATATATGTCGACGAACATAATAACAAACATGTCCAGGTATGACTTAAATACCTGATTCATGAGATCTATAAAAGTTGCATGTGCATTAGTCAAACCAAAAGATGTAAAAATAAACTCAAAATTACCGTAACAGGTTTAAAAGACCATCTTTGAGATATCACATTCTCTCGCCTTCAATTTATGATTTCTTGATTTGAGGTCCATCTTTGAGAAACAAGTGGCATATTGAAGTTGGTTGAACAAATTATCTATTTTGGGAAAAGGATGCTTGCTCTTTACGGTGACCTTATACAGTTGGTGATAGTCAATACACATCTTAAGGAATCCATCTTTATTTTGCATGAATAAGAAAAGAGCGTCCCAAGGTGAGACACTCAACCTAATAAAATTATTTTCTAACTAATCCTTCAATTTCACTTTCAGCTCAGTAGGAGCCATTCTATGTGGAGGAATAGAGATGGAGTGCGTACCAGGATAAAGTCTATGTCTCTATCAAGAGGGACTCCTGGCAGATCATTAGTAAAGACCTCAAAAACTCGTTGACAATAGGAACTAACTAAAGGGAGGGGGTATCACATCTCGACAAGGTACCCTAGACATGACTGACAGTCAAAAATTATTTTTGACTCCTTAGCGAACTACTTGATCTCATCACATGTTCAATTAGCAAAAATATCTATAGAATCAACTAATTATGTTGGGGGGGGGGGGGGCAGGGAAGTATAAGTAAATAAGCAAGTAACTAAAAAATATAACTCTATATTAATAAATATGGTTTTCAAATAGACTCTAAGTACAACGAAGCCTTTACTAACTATAAAGGTACCAAGACAATCCCTGGACCACCTCAATTATGAAAGAAAGGCATAAAACAAAATAAAAATAAATCATCTAAATATTATAAGGGCTCACTAAACTCTAGGAATTCTTTGGAATCTTTAACAAATCACCTTTTGATGATTCCTAACACTTGTATCTACATAAGAAAAAGATGCAGCATCGAGTGACGTTAGTACGTGAAATATACGATATGTAATATGACTGAGTAAAATAACATGCATCAAAGATACTCGCAAATGAATTAGCTTAATTTAACATCACCATGACATGCAGGTTTAAAAATAGTATAAGCAATGCTTTCATCAAGTAAATTTATAAACTTTCAATATGCAAGTGCAACTCAGTAAAATAATACACTTTAACTCTTAGGGAGTTTATTTAACCGACCACCACCTATGAGAAAGTGATGATACAACAAAGCAATGTCATTTCCATAACCATCCATTAGTTTGCTAGGGTAAAGAACAACAACTCTCTATATCCAATATCAAAATTCCTCTTTTAGGACAAGAGAGGCATAGCTCCTATCCTATGTTGGATACATAGTTTATGGGGTTTGAGTTAGTTATACTCTTACCCAAGTCGATTCTTAATACTACTTCCAAAATATGTACTCATATATATCAAGTAAGTAAATTATTCAAAAATCATCTCTTTTAGTCTCATTGAACTTTAACTCAAACATCACTCTTCTCAAAGCATCATCATCATCTTTCATCAAAACTACGCTAAAAATCATTTGTATCATCATCAAAACTATTTCTCAAAACATCATTTACCTCAGTGCTCAAACTCTTTTAAAATCAATGCTTATACTCTAAAACTCATTAAAGCATGCATTATCTCAGATAGAAAATAACACTTTACTTTATGCATTAAAGCCATCAACCTTACTCAACACAGCTTAATATTTATTTAAAATAATACTTTATTTAATGCATAAAAATCATGAATCTCAACATCAAATGATGCATGAGAAAGTCATGACTATCAACTTAACTAAGGTTCGTGGAAAAGTAACCACAAATAATAAATTCAATAATATGAGAGATAAAATAATAATAATTCCAACACATAAATATATAGAAATCATTAGAAAAAGAATTAACTCCATCAAAATTCAAAAACTAGATTTGTATTCAACTCAATACTAACGAAGAGACGAACTTAATCGAACGTTATTATAACATTACATACCTGGAAATATTGGAACTTTGCTTGAATCTACAAGACTTTGGTACAATATCATGAAACCTAGATTTACTCTTCTTGAATTGGTTCTCAAATTAAGCGAAGTGATTATAAGGGTATGGGTATCATTATGTATCAATATATGCCTTATTTTGATCCTAAAACGTCTAGAATTAAATTGGAAAAGAACTAGAAAAGATGAAATTGGCCATCACTAAAACAGTCGGACTGAACTACAAAACCCCATCTTTGGGTCATGGTTTAGTTACGGTTCATAGTCTAACCCTTTTGTGGAACTCAAAATTTCCAGGCTTGGGCCTATAAAGACCCTTCTACGAGTTATAGACCCATTTAAGTGTATTACTATGGGCTCACATATATGGCCTTCAGGAACTCAAACTTTTCTAGGTGTAGAGTGAACTACGACACACACCCTATGAACTATAATAGTTTTCACAGATCGTGAAGACCACTCGTGGAACTCAACAACTTTTGCACCCTCTCTGAACATCATATATGGACACCATATATAATCTATAAAAGTATCTACTAGTCATACAGTGGTTTCATAGATTAAATTCACAAAGTCAAATTTTGACTAAGTGTCAAGCAGGAACCATGAGACCCCTTCTACGGACCGTAGAACCATCCATGAGTTGTAAAAGCCTTTCATAATCATTGATAGTGACTTCAATTTCTTAGATTCTTCTAGATTTTTGGACTAACTAAGCTAAGATATTTTAGGGGATATTAGAATATCTCCCACTTAGAATTAGGCATCTGCAAATAATGATGAAACTAGAAGACATCAAGCACGAATACCATCATGTAGCAACCCGAATTTTTTTGAAATCTCCTTATTATTGGAATTATATGATTTACTACTGGTCATGTTTAAGTTTTGGTAGCCACGGGTTGAGTTTAAGTGGCCAAATGCAAAACGGGCTAGTTGGTGGCCTAGGGGGATAGTTTTGGTAGTGTACTTTAAATGTTCACAACTTTTTATGTGGCTTGAAACATGTGGGATACTATATATAAAATTGAATCTCTTTGAGTTAGCTTCACAATGCAACTATTTTCACTCAATTCGGAGTTCGGATGAGGAAGTTATGGCCCAAACAGTGGGACTATCTGAACTTTGGTAGACATTGGAGATAGGCTCGGAAAAGTGGCTAAGGGCAGGGCCATAGACCTTGGAACTTTACAAGGTCCGTTTGGGGTGTCGTGGGATGCTACAGTGAGCTAGGGGTGGCCAGGAACCACCCCATGAGACAGGTATGGGACCACGGACCCTTGAATGGGTCGTTTGACCTTAGACGGTCCGTTTACTGTCCCTCAAGTGGGACAGTAGCTAGGCCAAGCCATGGAAAAGTTTAGGGGACTAAGTTTAGGCTCATGGGATAGGTACATGGCTAGTCAACCTGCAAATGGTCCATCAAAAGTGTCCGTCAAGTGTTACAGAGAGCCCTCCAAGAGTTCGAGCTGGAAATTTGACTAAGTGTTGTTTGATGGGAATGGAAACAGACCGTGAACAGTGAGAAGGGCACTGTAGAAGCCGTCTCACTCTGCTTAGTCTCAGAAATTTGCATTTTATTAATGGTATTTTTGTGATTTAACATTTCCTTAAGCCTCCTTTTGGTACCCTAAGGTCTCCTAAACCCCTAAAACATTCTCCAAACCCTCATTCATCTATTCAAACTCTCCTATACTCTCTCTTAAGATCCTAAGACTCTCTTGGCCTCCATTGAAGAAAGCTTTGGGAATTCGGGGAAGAAGACCTTGTGTAAGTTTGATTTTTCAATTGTTTTGTGAAATTAAGGTATTTGAGACTTGATTTAAGGATCCTCTTTCATCCTTGAAGGCCCAATAAACCCCAACTCTTTAAATTTGATTTTAAGCTTTCAATTAGTTATGAGTTCTTCCAATATTGTTGTAGATTAGTGTTTGAACTTGAGTGCTGTAGTTTTAAGGTGATTTAAACATGATTTTAAACTTGAATTCATGGATGATTATTGAAACCCTTATTGATCAACATGCATGTTCAATTTCATGATTTAATTAAGCATGGGTAACTTGTATTATGACTTATTCATGGATATCTACATGTTTTATGATCAATTTTCTTTCAAATTGTTAAATTAAGTTTGAATTCCATTACCCATGTTCTTGATATTCATTCATGGCATATGCATGATTATCATTATGTTGAAACTCTTTATTAAACTCATGTTTTGAATGTTATGATAAGTTATGTAAAGACTTGTGATCACATAGTCTCTTTGTTATGGCTCTATGAGCATCATGGGAGCTTGCACTATCTTGATAAGTTACAAGACTTGATATGATAAGCTATTAGACGGGCTACTCTTATTGCACTGACAAGATAATGTCATGAAACCTTTTGTAATGTTTTGATAAGTTTGATTCAAACATGTGCATGATTTGAACAATGGTTTCATTTTGACTAAGTATGCATGTTTTGAAAGTAAATGTAAGTCTCCTAATTTAAATGTTGCATGTACCTATACATATTCCCATGGGATGAGACTTAGCACCGAGAGATTAGAGACGGGTGGATTATCTCCATAGGGTCCATACTCTTTTCCGTAAAACCATGTGCCACCATAGGTTAATTCACTAAATAGGGAACTCTGTTATGTTTCTCCTTGTTTAAGGGTGTTAGGGTACTACTTGGCAAGTAGTACTGGGTCCGGGTAGTGGCTCGCTCAAGTATTTTTGTCTTTGTCGATTGAGGTATATCCCCGCTATATATATATGATCATAGGATTGCATCTCATGCATCATGGCATACATCTTGTTATATTACTCTTTGGCTACGTGCATTCCTTTCATATCACTTGTCCCCTTGACATGTTGTTTGGTCGCACTATACTTGTCATATGCATTACATGCCCGCATACTTAGTGATTAATTGTGCTAACCCATATTCTTTTCTACATTTTCTAACCATGTAGGGTACGAGGGTGATATCTACGTTCTACCGGACTACATTTGATCTCTTGTTGAAGATTTGCTAGTGGTGAGCCCTTTGTTCAAGGACAATAGCCACCGTCTATCTACCACTTTATTTTCATGTATTTACTTTTTATTGACTTAAGGGTGAGCCTCAAACTTGTTGAGGCCCCACTCATCTATGTAGAGGCATTGTTGGACAAATCCTCACTCTCGTATGTTTGACTCTTATGTTGGATATTTGGATATATAATATGATTTTATTTCGCTTGATTTATGATCATGTTCTCATTTTATGATAATGACTCGAATGTTGAATATGATGAATGACTATGTGCTACGTGCAAGCATGCATATCCTATTCCCGTATTGACCCCATAGCTTGAGTTCCAAGTTCACCAATCCCTAGAACTTATGTGCTAGGTGTTTAGCTTCCGCTTTTCCAAATTGATGATGAGTGTAATGATGGCTTGATCGAGGCCCTTCGGGTCCTCTTTCGACATGTCACATCTAGGCCCCCTATTCGGGTCGTGACACATCAAGACATCAAGTACTCAAAAACTCAAATACTCACACATCAAGAATGGACATCAACTCGAAACTCAAACTAGGAATGGAAATAGTACCTTTAACATCATCATTAGTATGCACAAATAGATGTGGATATTTGTATTTCATATATTTCTCAACTTCACATATAGCCTTCTTCAATAAATTAATTTGTCCATCAGACCTTAACTAATGCAACCTCTTTGGTCCTCAATTTCCAAACTTGGTGATCATAGATTTAGACCAAAATCTCTTTATATGAAAAATTGTCATTGACCCCAATACTATCAATAGGAACCACCAATGGTCTCTCAAGAACTTTTTCAACATCAAAATATGGAAGATAAGGTGAATGAAGGCTAAATTTGAGGGTAACTCTAACTCATAAGCTACATTCCCGACTCATCTTATAATCTGCTAAGGACCAATATATAGTGTGTCACGACCCGGATAGGGGGCCTAGATGTGACATAGCAAAGGAGAACCCGAATACCCTCAATCAAGCCATCATAGCATCATTACACACATCAACGGTTTGAAAGCGCGGAAGCTAAACACATAACACATAAGCTCTAAGGGATTTGGGACTTGGGACTCAAGCTATGGGGATGATGTCCGGAATGGGACAAACATGTATACACATAACACCTAGCAATAATCTCTAAGGGGAAGGGTAAATAGGATTCCACTATGGGGGCACACCGGGATTATGGGACGTTCCACATAAGCACATAGTCATTCACAATTCCCAACATACAAGTCATAAGCATGATAAAAGAGCATCATCATAATCAAAGCTAATTAACATCATTTTACATAACCAAATGTTTAACATAACAAGTAATCGTACAAGAGTGTAGAATGGTCCAACAAGCCTCTAAATGAATAAGCAGGGCCTCGACAAGTTTGAGGGTCACCCTCAATACATGGGAAAATAAATAACATGAAATAAAATAGGTAGATAGACGGTGGCTATTGCCCTTGAAAAAAGGGCTCACCACTAGTAAGGTCTTCACAAATGATCAAGCGTCGTCCGGTAAAATGTAGATATCATCTCCGGTCCCTACATGGTTAGAACATGTAGAACAAGAATATGGGTTAGCAAAATTAAGCACTAAGTATGCGGGCATGCAATGCATATGACAATGTAGTATGACCAAGCAACATGTCAAAAGGACAAGTTATACGATGGGAATGCATGTAGACAAGGAGTAATATAACAAGATGTTATGCCATGATGCATGAAATACAATCCTATGATCAATATATATATCGGGGATGTAACCTCAACCGACAACATTGAAGACCCGAGCGAGCCACTACCCGGATCCGGACTACATGCCAAGTAGTACCCAAGTCAACCCTTAAACAAGGAGAATCATTATATGTCATCCCATATAGGGAGAAATCCCATGGTGGCACATGGTTTGACGGAAAAGAGTATGAACCTTGTGGCGATAGTCCACCCCGACTTGAATCCCTCGGTACTAAGTCTCATCCTATGGGAATACGTATATATATACATGCAACATCAAATCAGGAAACTTACATTCTTTTCAAATCATGCATCATTAGTCAAAAAAAAACCATTGTAGAAGAATCTTGTTCATGCTTAGGCCAAAGTCCATCAAAAGTTTACAAAATATTTCATGATCATTCCATGTCAATGCAATAAGAGTAGCTCATTTACATAGCTTGTCATATGAAGCATTCTAAACATGTCATGGTGGTGCAAGCACCCAATATGCTCAAAGAGCCATGGCAAGGGACTATGTCATCACAAGTCTATACATCACATTCAAAATATGAGTTTCATCAAGTGTTTCAACATAACAATATCCATGCATATGCCATGAATGAGGATCAAGAACATGGGTAATGGAATTCAAACTTAATTTCACAATTTCAACGGTAATTCATCATAAAACATGAGAAAATACATAATTAAAGTATAATGCAATTTACCCATGCATAATTAAATCATAAAGGGACATGCAACATGATTCTTCAAGAGTTTCCATGAACATTTATAAAATTCAAGCTTAAAACATGTTTAAATCACCTACAAACTACAACACATAATTCCCAACATTAAACTACAAGAATAATTGAAGAACCCATAACTTGAAGAAGCTTAAATTAATAATTTAAAGGTTAGGGTTCTTGGGTCTTCAAGGATGACAGAAAATCCTTGAATCAAATCCCACATACCTTACAGTCACCAAAGGAAATGGAATATCAAACAAACCAAGGTTGTCTTCCCCAAATTTCTTCAAGCTTTCTTCAATGGAGGTCAAGAGGATTTGAGAAATTTCAAAGTGTATAGAGGAGGCTTAGAATGGACGAATATAGGTTAGGGTTAGGTGAAGGGGGTTTAGGGGACCTTAGGATACTTAAAAGGGGTCTAGGGATTAATTAAATCACGAAATTACCATTAATGAAATGGACACTGAACTGTAAAATAGTGTCAAACGGAGCAGCTATAGTGGTTGTCAAACCACTACACGGACCATCCAAGTGGCTGTGAGCCAACCCTTAACCAAATCTTCAACGCGAACTCTCGGAGGACTTTCTGGACCACTTGACGAAGGGGTTCACGAGCCGTATATATTCACACAAACCGTGTACCCATCCATGGAGCCACAATTGGCCCAAGAACCATTCCCCAGCCTTGGTCAAGCTTCTGCCCCACTTGATGAACCCTCAAACGGTCTGTTTGAGGTCTTACGGACCGTGGGGTGGTCCATGAGCCATGTCTTGGTTACCAAATGATCTATTTTGCGTTCGACCACTTAAACTCAACCCGTGGTTACCAAAACTCAATCATAACAAGTATAACATTATGCAAGACGAACCATAAGGAGTTTTCAAAATTTTTTGGGTCATTACATCATCTCCCCCTTTGGAACATTCGTCCTCGAATAAGCTAAGTCTAGGGCTTGAGGACATCAATCACAACACAAGAGACATGCTAACCAAAACTTAAGAGGTCATGCATCATATCATAAATCTTTCCAAACTCATGTCAAAACATTATTTAAATCATTTTTGTGCTCATGAATGCATGCAATGTCATGGAACTCAAGAAACAAAGAATTAGGAAAAAGAGAGGATAGAACCTAGTACCTTAGGCTTGAGTAGATTGGAAGAGGTAAGGATATCACTCCATCATGTCCAACTCTATTTCCCACGTTGCACTCTCCACATCTTGATTCCTCCAAAGTACCTTAACCGAAGCCACTTCCTTATTGCGAAGCCGCTTCACTTGTCTATCCAAAACCTTAACCGGTACTTCTTCATAGGTAAAGTTCTCTTCAATTGTCACACTTTCCAAAGGTGCAATGGCCTTGAGGTCACCAACCAACTTCCTCAACATAGACATGGAAAACCGGATGAATAGAGTTCATATCCAAAGACAAGTCCAACTTATATGCTACATTGCCAATCCGTTCCACAATCTCATAAGGTCTGACGTACCTTGGCCTCAACTTTCCCTTTTCGCCAAAATGTATAATACCCTTCATGAGGGACACCTTCACATATACCCAATCACCCACATGAAATTCAAGGTCCCTCTTTCTAATATCCGAATATGACTTTTGACGACTTTGGCCCATCTTCAACCTTTCCCGAATCAAATTCACCTTTTCAATGGCCTCAACCACCAAGTCCAGGCCTATTAAGTCCACCTCACCAATTTCAAACCAACCAACCGGAGACCTACATCTCCTACCATACAAGGCCTCAAAAGAAGCCATGCCGATACTAACATGGAAACTATTATTGTAAGCAAACTCAATGAGAGGTAAATGATCATCCCAATTTCCCTTAAACTCCAACACACAAGCCCTAAACATATCCTCCAAGGTTTGAATCGTCCTCTCAGCTTGCCCATCGATTTGAGGATGGAATGTGGTGCTTAACTTTACCTTAGTATCAAGCCCCTATTGAAAAGACCTCCAAAAGTGAGAAGTAAATTGGGTACCACGATCCGAGATGATGGACCTTGGCACACCATGAAACCTTACCAACTCCCGAATATACAGCTTAGCATACTCTTCAGCACTATAGGTAGTCTTGACCGGTAGCAAGTGAGACGACTTTGTCATTCTATCAACCACAACCCATATGGAGTCAAATTATCTTCTAGTATAGGGTAACCCAACAACAAAGTCCATATTTATATCTTCCCACTTCCAAGTAGGAATCTCAATGTCTTGTGCCAAGCCACTGGGCCTTTGATGTTCTACCTTCACTTGTTGGCAATTGGGAAATTCCGACACAAATTTAGCCACATCCCTTTTCATAACATGCCACCAATACAACCCCTTCAAATCTTGATGCATTTTGGTGGATCCCGGATGAATAGAATATTGTGAATTGTGAGCCTCTTTCATAATAGTCTCTCTGAAACCATTAACATCCAGAACGCACAAACGATCTTGATACCAAAGTACACCATATCCCCCTTGGGAGAAAACCTCAATCTTACCATTGACAACCAACTTCTTCAATTCCACCAAAGAAGGATCTAAATCTTGCTTAGCCTTGACATCAACCACCAAGGAAGATTCGGATCCACCTTGCACAAAGATGCCACCATTGTCATTTTCGGTCAACCTCACACCCAGCCTAGACAAACGGTGAACATTCTTTGCTACTTACTTCTTTCCCTCATCCACATGTGCTACACTGCCCATAGAAAGTCTACTAAAAGCATCCGCCATAACATTGGCTTTGCTGGGGTGATAAAGCACACTCATGTCATAATCTTTAAGAAGTTCTAACCATCTTCTTTGCCTCAAATTAATATCTCTTTGAGTGAACACATATTGCAAGATTTTATGATCGGTGAACACATCCGCATGAACCCTATACAAATAATGATGCTAAATTTTCAAAGCAAACACCACCACCGCTAATTCAAGATCATGAGTCGGATAATTTTGTTCATGCACCTTCAATTGT